>JAIPRM010000626.1:0-51075 GCA_025469315.1 Stegophylla sp. TES_Ste_2020 | reverse complement strand
TTAAATATAATTTTATTAATATAACCTTATCGCCAATTATTATTATTATATAGTATTTGAAACTTCGCTCAGAATCGTTTTATTGAAGAAATGATTTATCGTTTCTTTAAAATTCAATACACCCGTCAAAAATTACAGCCAGACTACCTATAATATGAAATATATTTTTGCAAAAGAAAAATGTTTAATATGTGCACACTTTTCTTCTTATAACTCTTTATTTTCTTCTTCTCAGTTAATTGTGGGATATAAAACTGGCCGAGTAAAAAATAATTTTTTTTTTTTAAGTGATGATAAACTTTATAATTTTTAATCAAAATTGTCTTGAATAAACTGATGTTTCGCTCAGAATCGTTCTAATGAAGAATTTGTAATCATTTCTTTAAAATTTAATAAACCCACCAAATCCACACGAGTAATGAAGAATATCAAAGTGTAAAGTATGTGGTGGTGCCTTTTTTTTTTTTTACATTAACTTTAAAATCGTCTTATAGTCTTTGTAATGACTCCAGGGCCATCATTAACGCACAGGAAACTTAGGCAAATTCCTAGTACCTCGCGCAAAAAAAAAATAAAAAAAAATGGTTCTAACAAATTTAAAAAATAATAATATAGTACATAATAAGTGATAACAGTGATACTATGTGAATATGAATAATTGTATTGAGTAAACCGTATATAATAAAGTGTTTGAGAAGGGTATGGTTAAATAAAAACGTAATAAGGGTCTATTTTTACTTGACCAGTCCGATAATGGCATCAACAAAAGATTGTCAAACAGGGATTATGTTTTTGATAAGATTTTTTGATAAATTCTGAACGTAGTGAAGAATCTAATGTTTTTACAATGAAGTTTTTTTTTCTGTTAGCAATGTGAGCAAAAAAAATATTCTTTCGCTCTTTGGGTCAGGTACTCTTGGTGTGTTGAAAATGACGACTATTATAATTCTTTATATTACCTATTAACTTCTTTCATTCAAAATCGTTTTATTGAAGAAATGATTTATCGTTTCTTTAAAATTATACACACCCTTCAAGAGTATCTGATCCGATGAGCGAAGAATATCCGTGATGCGAAGTATGTCCAGCTTTCTTTTCTATACTTAACTTTGTTATTATTTTTTTTAAGTCATCTTTTGAAAACGGACCCAGAACGAGAAAACGCGTGGTGATTTTGTACTTTACTACTATTTTGTACAGTGCATGAAATATTTTTTAAGATTGACAACTAAAGTAAGTTTTTAAAATATATGCATATTCAATAAAGTAGTGTTAACTGTTTAAAGTGTAAATACTAAATATGTTATAAATTATCTTTAACTGAATATGGGTTCATTTGATACACCGATTGTGTTGTTACGGATATATCTAATATAATATAATATCTTAATATTTTTAATTTCTATTTTCAACAAACAGATAGTTTTGCGTGAATGAAACCAAAATGTCTTGGAATTGTTTTTAAACTTTTAATAATGCAATCCACAGTTTTCAATAATTATAAATAGTAAAAATTAAAGTATAAACACAAAACTTTCTTTATAAAGCCGGACATGGACATCCTTTGCATTTATCTGGTGATTTATTTTAATTAAAAAAAAAAAAGTAGTAAATTATTTCTACAATACAACAACTACAACTCTGAGAGGGTTTTCAGTTATAATATTTTAAAGTGTATAATAATATATTATAAATTATAATTAATGTCTAATATTAATTATTTTGTAGTTTTAAAAAATAAAAAAATATTAATTTTTTTTCTTAATAAATTCATTGTGAGTTCAAAATACATATCGTGAATAATATGTGCTATTTATATTTAATACAAGGTGAAATAATATTAATCAACATCAATTTTGAGAAATTTGATAAGTTAAATATAAAGCGTGAAATAAGGCCTTACAAAAAGGTAATATAATTATTTTTGCCAAGGGCCTCGCAAAATCTTTTGACGGCATTCAATGACTCCATAATCCCTTTACCAGTATAATACTTTTACAATTAATCTTTCATTTATTTTTCCAATTAAAATATAATATCTCAAAACTATTGAGTCATGGCCACATCTATGAATGTGACAAAAGAATCGGATCTAGAAGGGAGTGAGCAGTGGTAACACCAGATGCTTTATATTAAGGGACGCCTCAATCTCAAAGTGTTTTATCAAAAAATTTGTGAATTTAAGGGAGGGGGGTTAAAATTTTATTTACTCAGGGTCACAAATACTTTAGATCTGGTACTGAGGACATTGAAGATAAATACAATAAAGTGAGTTCATGTAAACTAAAATAGAATTGATAACATCATAACTTTACTGGGAATGCAGGTTGTCATATAGAACTTTTGTTTATGTATATTGTACGTGGAAAGATTATTATTATTATTAAAATATAAACTAAAGTACATACATATTTTCTTTTAGATTGTAATATCTAAAGAAAGATTACAATTATTTATGCAGTTTTTAAAATCTATTATATTCTTATTACAGTTGCTCAGGCCATTAGACCACAATTTAGTCCAGGCCATCTGGAAATTTCCAATTTTCCAGACCGCCTACTTTACTCCTAAAAACATTTTCATCATGCTTTGCTAAAAAACTATTCAATCCATAAAATGACATATTATTTTATTTTACTTTATAATAAATATTATACATATTGTTCATTTTTATTAAGGAAAAAGTGTGAGCCAACTACCGAAATTGCTATAAAAGTTATGGGAAAGAAAAAAACATTGCCAGTACATGCCAAAATTGTTAAGAAAAGAACTGCAACTAAAAAGTAAGATATTTTTTTATATGGAGTTAAGATTTAAACATAATTTGTAACATAATATTTGAGTTTGCTATTTGGTAACTAGCTAACTGCTAACTAACATATAAAATGACATATTATTTTATTTTATTTTATAGTAAATATTATACATATTGTTAATTTTTATTAAGGAAAAAGTGTGAGCCAACTACCGAAATTGCTATAAAAGTTATGGGAAAGAAAAAAACATTGCCAGTACATGCCAAAATTGTTAAGAAAAGAACTACTACTAAAAAGTAAAATATTTTTTTATATGGGGTTAAGATTTAAACATAATTTGTAACATAATTTATGAGTTTGCTGTTTGGTAACTAGCTAACTACTAACTAACATATAAAATGACATATTATTTTATTTTATTTTATAATAAATATTATACATATTGTTAATTTTTATTAAGGAAAAAGTGTGAGCCAACTACCGAAATTGCTATAAAAGTTATGGGAAAGAAAAAAACATTGCCAGTACATGCCAAAATTGTTAAGAAAAAAACTGCAACTAAAAAGTAAGATATTTTTTTATATGGGGTTAAGATTTAAACATAATTTGTAACATAATATATGAGTTTGCTGTTTGGTAACTAGCTAACTGCTAACTAACATATAAAATGACATATTATTTTATTTTATTTTATAATAAATATTATACATATTGTTAATTTTTATTAAGGAAAAAGTGTGAGCCAACTACCGAAATTGCTATAAAAGTTATGGGAAAGAAAAAAACACTGCCAGTACATGCCAAAATTGTTAAGAAAAGAACTGCAACTAAAAAGTAAGATATTTTTTTATATGGGGTTAAGATTTAAACATAATTTGTAACATAATATATGAGTTTGCTGTTTGGTAACTAGCTAGCAAACATATCCTTTTTTGTTTTGTAAAGGTTGAATCTAAGATTTATTTTTCATGTTCATTAAAAGTTTAAACAGCTTTATAAATTTTTTATCATAAATCACAGATTTGTTTTTATTATAATTTCATAAATTTTTAACATGTTATAAAACTTAAAAATTGTAAGCTATCTGTGTACTGCTATATTCTAATCGTCATAGTAATCGGTTCTATACTTCACTATAATTTGTTATTGATTCGCTTGACATATTTACCATCTATTCTTTCTAAGGTTTTGTAGATTCCGATAAATTTTCTCGACAATTTCTTAAATTTTTTTGCATACAATTTGAATTTCAATGCTCATGATTTATAATTTCTTTCCGAAAAATGAAAATTCTCCAATGGTTTAGTTAAAAAAAAGCTTGAAAATTAATTGATAGATAATTCTCCAAGTTATTTATTTATTACTATTATTTTTTATGTCTTTATTCACACAATGTTTTCATGATTATATCATAGTTTAAGAAGTAATTTTAAGTATTATTATTTACTGAGTTAAATTCAAAATTATTGGTAGAAATCATAGGTTTATGGTACTTACAAACTTTGATAGACTATTAAAATAAAAAATGTTTTATTTCATTGAATTAAATGAAATATTTTATTCTTAAACTGTTTTGATAAAAAAAATGACGGTTTATTATTAAAAAGTATTACAAATTGTTATAGCCACCCTTGCATAGGTCAATATACTATTGGGTTAAATAATAATATTATAAAACATTTGAATCAGGTTAGTTTTACATTGTTTTATATATGTTAGCTATTTATTAACTTGATTATTACCTAATATTTATTAATTTAATGTAATACATGGACAATTTTACTTATTTGTAATGTAATGTTATTCACAAGACATGTATAAATATAGATATAATAAGTATTACTAAATTTGTTTGTATTTAATTTTCATAGATCTGTTTCTCTAAAACAAAAGCTGAGACATTTATCTAATGTGGATTTGGATCAACTTAATTTATCATTATACCAATGTGCAATTTGTGAGAAGAGTTTCTCTTCGTCTGAAAGTCGTCAAAACCATGAGTTTAGAACTCATTTATCAGCGCCTAAATTAGCATTACCTTCTACCGATGTCACTTCAGAGTTAGGAAATTGTTCCTCATACACTGAGCAGCAAGAATTTCTCATTTATTTTCAACTGGAAAAAAAAATATCTAAAATAAATTCAATGAAGACATTGGCCAGTCGACCAAAATTGCTACAAGCTTTACAAATTGCTGGAAACAAGACTGGCTCATTCAATTGTCATTTTTGCGTGTAATGTTAAACATTTATAAAAATTTACCAATTAAATATTACTTGTTAGTTCAATTTTATATTTATTTTAGGTACACAACAAGTCGCATGTTCATTTTATGGGCTCACGTGTTTACCCATCACAACATCATTAATTCTGAGAAAAATTCTGGTAAATTTTGTTTTTTGTGTTGTAAAAAATTAAATAAACATATAAGGTATCTTAATCATGTTAATAAGTGTATAACAACTCAAATAAAAAATGAAAAAATAAGAAGTAACTCAACTATAAAATTCCTCACTTGTTATATTTGCAATTCTAAAGTTACTTCAAATTCAGATCTAGAAATTCATATGTGGAACCACATTTCCACACAAATAAATAGTAATTAAGTAATATATATTTAATAAACTAACTTATATGTTTATATAATTTCAAAAACATTTATACTTATTTCTGTAATAATTTACACTTGATAACAGTCAAAGAAAATACAAAAGTTAATTTCAATATATTTTTCATAACTACATACTTTTAAAACTATGTTCTAAAAATTCAAGGATGTCTTCTTATTCTCTAAAACTTGATTTATGAATTCATGTCATTCATATTTTTTTTACTTTATAAACTATTTTTAAATAAAGATTATAAGATAATTTTGTATGTATTTTTATAAATTGTATGTATAAAAATGAATAAATATTATAGTTATTTTTAATTAATGATTGCAACATTAATGCTAAAAATTAACTCAAAATTAATATTTTAATAAATTGTATAATATAGAGGGTATAAATAAAAACTTAATATTAAAAGATCAAATAATTGTATTAGAATGACATTGTATTTGTCTTGTCTTTTTTATTGAACATAATTTTATTTAAAAAGAATATTGAAAATTAATATAAAAATATTTTAATATCTGTGAATATTTGTGAAGATTAAATTCACCTATTTTTTTTTTTTTTTTTTTTAATTAAATTACTCCATTAGTGATTTTAGTTTATTTTTAAAATTACTCTTTCTTTATTTAAAACCATTAATAGTTAAATAACTTATATATGTATGATAGTTATTATTTATTTTTAAAGCTTTCTGTAGATAACAAACTGATTTTTTTTTTTACCAACTAATATAGTTTTTTAAATATTTTAATATAGATTATTTTATGTTACTTGTTGTGCAATTTTGTTCTAAAATCAGTTTTGTTGAGTACAATAAAATTTTAATATGAATTTCAAAATATATATTGAAAGTGTTTTACTGACCACTCTTATCAAAATATTTTCATTGTTAATCTTTATATGTTTAAGTATAATTATTTATTGTAAAAATAAGACTGTTGGTTTTTAATTTAAAAATAATTTATAAATTAACCTAACTTTCTGTATAATTTTTAATTATAGTATATCTTTAATGACCTTTAATGGGCTTGAACAACAATATAATTAATTAACAGATAAAATAACTTAATTATTAATAATTAATGAGACTTGATTCCTTGTGTGGAAAACATTTCCTGCACAAATTACCAAATGAGAACAAAATTATATTTTCACATGAAGTGCATTTTTTTGCTTCATACTTGCTCACTAATAAGGTATGCATTTTTCTTAAGACATATATTTAGGATTTTATTATTTTGTATACCTGAAACTGATTGTTTTTACTAATCTACAATCTGCCAATTGTACATTTTATATTTCACATTGAAGTCCTTCTTCAATGATAAATAATTTAATTTTCATTAATGTCATATTGTTTAATTTTGATACAAAGTATTAGTTTTATTATTTAAAAAATGTAAATCAAAATAATAGTAATTGTTTTGTTGTTAAATAATTTATCTGTTCCAATGACTTAAAGATATATGGTATGTAATATTATAATTTATTATTATTATTAAAGTTAAAATGTAAATCAAAATAATAATAATATTTTATTGAATAATTTATTTGTTTCAATAAATTAAAGATACAGAGTATACTGTTATTGTAATTATTATTTAAGTTAAAGTAATATTATATTGTATAAATTTTTATTTATATCTACTAAAATATATATTTTGAATCTTTAGTGCAAATTTAAGTATGTTATTTATTATGTTTAATTCATTTTAACATGATATTTATACTTAGTTGAAAAGTGATTTTCTCAAACCCTGTAATATTACCCAAATGTCTTATAAACAGTGAACATTTGAGTTTATTATCCCACAATTCAATGCATCATTTGTTTACAAATAGACACATTATTGTTGTTTACAATTTTATTTATATTATTGTAAAAAATTGACAGTGGGAATGATATACAATAAGCAGTGTTAAGTATAAAAACAAAAGATAAAATTTCTTTCTTGGGATTTAATTTTGGTAAATAATCTTTAAATAGATAATAGATATAAAATGTATATACGTCTTAGAGCATTGTTTTATTAATACCTCTATTGGCTGGATTACCCTGCTTGTGATATAAGCATGGACTGATGACAGTAGTCGGGTGTTACTAATAGATACAATCTAAGTTGTTGTGTATTATTTAACATCCTTTCTTAATGTGATCTTTGACATTGAATTTTAAGTAACACATCATAATTATTATAATATTAGGAGTAATATTGGTCCAGAAACTACCAAATATAGTATATCTATATCATTCTTCAGCAGGATCACCACTCAATTGGTCTAAAAATAATACAAACAAATGAATATTTAATTACTAACATAGTACAAAAATATACAACAAAATTCATTAATAATTGATAAAATGACTACATACTAAATATTTATGATACAATGTATATTTAACTATATTATTCATTATGTATATTTTATATTTATATTTTTAGATTCTGAATGAAGTGAAGAAGCTAGTGTTTTTACAATGTTTATTTATTTATTTATTTTTTCTGTGTACAACTTTTGTATAGAAATACTTGTCCAAAAGTTTCGATCAATAACTTTTTGAAACCGGATTTGCCTCTAGATTGTACTTTAAAGAGGTAATTTTTTGAATTTCTCAATTCTTCAATTTTTTTTTTGGAAAAACTACCCAAAGTTTGACAAAAACGACTCGGAAACGATCATTTTTTGATCCAAATTTTATGAAAATTTAAACATAGGTAGAAAATCTTATAAAAAAGATTTTGGCGCAAGAAAATTTTGAAAATGTGAAAAAAAAATTTGGACATTTTTCGAAATTTTTTTTTTATTATTAACTTCCTAATTAGCATGTTTTTCCATTGAAGTATCGGACTACACATTAATTGCTTCGTGGGTTCTCACTTCTCAGGTGCAACGTCCTCTTAAGTTGAAAAGTTAGTATAGGTATTTTAAATACAATAGGTGTCATGAGTATTAATGAAATGAATTATGCTATAAACCATTGTTGAAATTTTCCAACATTTTTATGTAGGTAGGTACTATTTGTGATAATTTTTCTAGAATTTTTTTTTTTTAATGTATTACAGTTCCTATTATGTCGTCATTACTATGAAAATTACATCATGTATGCAACTATCAAAATAAAAAGTGATATAATTACTAATTATTGGTGTTTTTATTCTTTATTTATTGGAATAAGTTTCTTAAAACCTTCATTGAATTAATTTTTATTATATTTAGAAGAAATGATAATGGTAATTCCAATTATGCAATTACTAAGTAAAAGTACTGACACAGAACAATGCACATTGCTATTTGTTATAATTTATAAAAAAATTTGCAGGTTTAGTGGCTTCTATCAAAATTGAAATATAGAAAAAAAAACTATCGATAATTGGCAACAATCGATATATGATAACCATCGATTAAAGCTAACAATATGATACTTTGCGCCACGGATACAGATATAGTATCCATATACGACTTACGTGCTTTGCGCATGCTCAGTAGTTATCTTACGTAGAAAAAAATTTGAATTTGAATTTTATTATTAAAAAATAACTAATGAATGGCAAATTAAAAAAACGTAATAATATAAACCAGCAAATTGAGCTTTATCCATTCCTTTGATTCTCATTGTAAAAGAAGCAATTCTCGTTACGCTTTCGGCTATAACTACATGCTTGATAATTGTTTTTTTTCTTATCTCGAGCTGTTATCTCGGGGACCCAACTGCCCGAGGCTCGACAATGGTAGTACTAATAGATAATAAATTATTATCTATGCGTTTCAGACAACTTCCAATTAGTCGTGATAACAGTAACAATATAAATTTTTTTATCAATAAATCAATACGTGTTTGGTATTTTTGTACTCCGAATTGCCATTGCTGATACTCTTTATAACTAAGACTGTTTTATTCGTATTGTGTTAAATAAATATAGGACGATTACCTAGTGTTGATACACATACACGTATTGGTAAGTTAAATGTTGATGTGTTATGAATTGTTTTTAATTTGATATGAACATGGCATGTATTTTTGTAAATCATATACCCACCTACCTACCTACATAACATTTTTGTACAAATATTACATATTTGGAAGGGTTGTATTTATTTAAACTTGTGGTAAAGTGAAAACTATTTGCATTGTATTTTATCAAATTTTAAATTTATTAAATGTACACTGACTAAGTAAAGAAATTAAATTTTCTGGAAAATTTGGGATATCAAAGTGCTAGTAAAATGGCGATCAACCAATAACTTGGAACTTCAATTTTTCTTTGAAAAGTATAGGTTAGAAACTTTTTCTGAAAAATTAAAAGTTTCTAACAGTATTATGTAACTATTTTAGACTTGGAGGGTTGCTTTAAATATGTATTATTGCCATCAGAGACTAACATGTCATGCAATAAAATATGTTAACCGGTTTTATAACTTTGTCATTTTTTTCTTCAATAATATCTATTTATTTGATACACTAAAGTAAGGTTTATTAAAGAGTATATTAAAAAGGTTGGTAGGTCTTGGGTTAGGTCCCTGGCTTCAGGCTTATAATAAATAATAATAATTCTGTGATGAAACTTTTTTAATATTGTTTGAGCGTTTTATGTTATATACTTGTAGTGAAGATTTAAAAATCTGACGAAATGGGTCAACCCTTAAGTAGACAACACAATTACAACAGTAATGATGAACTTATCAATATGTTGGTCAAAAAACGTTTTATACAAACTATGGACGTGGAAAAGGTTTTCAGAAGTGTCGATCGCGGATTATACTTAACTAATAATGAAAAACATAACGCCTACAGGGACTCTGCATGGCGATTGGATAAAATGCTTTTATCTGCTCCACGCATTTATGCCACAGTCTTAGAGAATTTAGAATTGAAACCGGGTAATAAGTTTTTGAACATTGGTTCTGGAATTGGCTATTTCAATACTTTAGCCGGTCTTTTATTGAGTAAGCTAGTTCATTTTTGGAATCTTTTCAACAGTTTACAACTCAATGTTAAACATCAAAACTATCTCTATTTGTTTTTAGATGTAAATGGAATCAACCACGGTATTGAAATTCATCAGTCATTAATTGACTGCGCACATCAAAAGTTAGAAGAATTTAAATTGAATTCTGCAGCAATCGATTATTATCACTTTTGCGAACCAGTTTTTATGCAAGGTATATTTAGAATAATTATAAGTTAATTATAATAAATATTAACAAACAATTATTGATTTAGGAAATTTCCGTGAAATATCGACAATGGGTTTCTACGATAGAGTTTATTGTGGAGTTGGTGTACTAGAAAGAGATACACAATATTTGATGTCTCTTGTAAAAGTAACATACCTCATAAATATGTATATATTCTCAAGTGTTTTAGAAATATAAGCTGCTCTTTATTTTTAGATTGGTGGAATATTAGTTATGCAATTAAATGGGGTACTTTTGAAAATAACAAGGAAAGATGATCATTCTTGGCAAACTCTTGAAGTGTCAGAAATATCTATACCAAATATTGTCATACCTGAATTATGGTTTGCTTCAAAAAAAATTAATTTTCGTAAGTTGAAAATATTACATTATTATAATTTATATATATATATAATATAGTCATGATAAAATTAATTCTAAATTTTTGTAATTTTTCAGCTCCTGTTAAACCATTGACCTTGCAAGAACTATGTAGATTTAGTATACGTTCATTTTTACGTGAAAACTTGAAAAATAATTCACCACACTTACCAATACGGACAATTTGTTCGAAAAAAAATTATTTGTTTACTGAAAATTTTGATTATGATACTTCATATAACCAATTTGTTCGTATGAACCGTGCTATAAGAGAGAACCTGCTTCGTACACCACACTTTGCAGACTTAATAGCTGATTTCAATGCTGATGATGATTTTCAAGTTCCTGATTTTGTGGTTACTGGTCTTCATGATCACAATGATGATGGTGGTGATGAAGAAGAAGAGGAAGTAGTAGAGGAACAAGTTGATAATGAAGTGGAAAATTGTTTTGATGAATTTAATGATGGTGATGACAATGATGATTCTAGTGCTGCCGGTGATAGTATGTGTACAAAATCTCATAATTGTGAAAAAGCGTTTGAAGATTTATTGAAGGTGGAAAACGAGCTAATGAATGAAAATCAACAAAAAAATACTGCACAAACAGCTAATAAATCAACAAAAAGAAAATTACCAGAAGCTGAAAGTTCTAAGCAGGATAAAATATTGACTGGAACAGCAACAGAAGTAGAAAATCTAAAAAGAATGAAGTCTGATAAGTTCCCAGAAGAAACTAAAAGTAAACCATCTACATCATCTGATGGCAGTAATTTATTGGATACAGTATCTATTAACTCGTCAGTTCAAGAAGAGGATACTAATAACCAAGTGTCATCTATGGGTGCTGATATAACTGATGTTGATGAAGACTTTGGTAATGAAGGACCCAGAGAAGTCTATAATTTATTATTTAATGGTGATAGTGAAGCTGCAAGACAAATGCCAGAATATAATTTTATAAATAAACGTAAAGAAAATGAGTTAAGTAAACTTTTAAAAGGTATAATCAACTCATTACCAATACCAGTTCCATTAAAGACTTTTCTCAATTACAATTTGATTGATTGATTATTTAATTTTGAACACATTTATTTATTATATGTATAAAACTTGATTTTTTTTTTTTATATTTACTTAATCAATTAAGCATATTTAACCAAACATATATTTTTTTTGTAAATTACCTACGTTTTTTAAGCTGGAACCTTGTGGTGAAGGAAGATAATTAAAAGTTACAGAATATAATATCACATTATAAATTACTCACTAAAAATTATATATACAACAAAGATTAAGGAAAAGTATTTTTGTTGTTACATGTATTAGATATTAAAAAGTATTTGCTATTCACTATTAAATACAGTATAAAAATAACCATCCAAGAATATGTTTAATAATAAAGGTTTTGTTTAAATGGATGTTTGTTTTAAAGTTTAGAGGAATATAATTATAATGAATTGGTGCAAGATAGTTCTCTTTTTTTTTTACCAAATGATTTCTTTAAGTATATAACTTTGGCATTGTCGTATAAGCCGATCAGATCAAATTGTACGTATAGACATAAACACACAAAAAAATTAATTAAAATAATAATTCAGTAAAATAAGCTCCCTACGACGATCGCCATAGGAGTCCCGTTTATTCCACTTCTTTTCCTCTTATATAAATAAATTATTATTATTAAACTATGATGACACTGAAATGCTGTATTAAGCATAATTATTAAGCATAATAATTTCGTAAGCAAAAGGATGTTAATATGACAAGTAACTACAATAACAAAAAGAGGACATATTACAATATTTCTAATTAAGTTTAAATTATTATTAATTCTAAGTAAACTAGTTTTTTAAGATAATAATTTCCTAAAGTACAAACAAAAGGATGTTTACAAGTAACTGCAATAACAGAATGGAACAAATTGTTATTATTATGTGAACTTTAAACTAGATTAATTCTAATATTTCCACAGGCCTTAAATTTACTTACTATGCTAAAATAATTCCACGGTCATTGACGCATATACACATACACACACACGCACATTCATACACATTCATACACACACACACACATATATATATATATATATATATATATATATATAATATACTGCCCATAATACAACAAAAGCCGGACATACTTCGCACGATGGATGGGATTCTATTGACGGGTGTATTGAATTTTAAATAAACGATAAATCATTTCTTCAATAAAACGATTCTGAACGAGAGAAGTTAATAATATAAAAAATAAATGAGAAAAAAAACGATCCGTGTTGTTCGAATACTGATAACGAGACAAAACAGATAGTGTGTGTCGTTCATCGAACTAAAACGTGCGAACTATACCATTACACTGTGCACGGACATTTAAAACCGAAGTGTGTGGCCACCATTATAAACACTGAATAGTATGTCACTATTAATAAATATAAAACACGAATCCCTTTGTAAAATTATCGGCATAGTTTATATAATAGTAATATAAAGTTTACATAATTATGTTGGGAATCCCACGATACGATTAAGGTGCGCATGGATTGAGGCGGCGCGCTACCAGACGGCGCCGACTAAATGTTAATTGGTAGATGTCGCCTTTGTCGTAATTTCTTCGATTTTTCTTCAGTCAAACCCTTCTAAAATTTTTAATTATTCGTCCGTAAGAAATTTTATTACACCAAAATATTCGCAATGAAATTCTCTATCTAGGCACCAAATTTCAAAATAATCGGTTAGGTAAACTTTTTTATATGTACGTTAAAGTGTGTAATTTTAGGAATAATTAACGAATTTCGTCGAAATTCTAACTTCAAACGGGTATAAAAAAAAAAGTTGACTAACAATTTCTGAGATTTTTTCAGATCAATTAGACATATATGTCAGTGAGATCATATTACATTTTCAAGTATTAATATCAAAAATCAAAAATTTTATTATATAAAAACTAACAAAAAATGAGAAATTTTCAAAATGCCATACTTAACTCAAAATTTATCAAATCTTTTTGAAATTTTTATGAAATATTCTCGTAGCTATTTTTAATGGTTGGTGAAAATTTCAAGTCTCTAGCTGCATTATTTTAAAGTTATGTCAAAAAGTAATTTTCAGTTTTACGGAAATTTCGGTAATTGCGTATTTTGCTGTTTTTCGTCAATTTTTCGACAGTTTTTCCCTGTTTTTGGAAAAAGTATTGAGAAATTGGAAAAATAACCTCTTTAAAGTACCATCTGGGTGTGATTCTGGTTCTATAGAGATACTGATCGAAACTTTCGGACAAGTATTTCTATACGAAAAAGTGTTCACAGAAAGAGAGAAAAAAAAAATAAACATCATTGTAAAATCACTTCGTTCAGAATATAAAAACAAATGGTATTTTTGTTACTATCGTTAGGTAATATTATCAGGCTCATGTAATCTCAATACGGCTACAGACACGGCCAATAGGAGTGCAACGCTCAACGTTTTATAATATATTATAACTTCTTCCTTCCAACAAATTAACAATATATTTGTCAATATAAATTCCATCCAAATATCTAATATGGTCATTATGCCAAAGGCATGATCAAATTTCAAAACATGTGTAGGTACATAGGACATAGGTATGCATAATTTCAACACAATAATAATATACCATAATATCGAGCCTTAGGTAAAAGGGCGTAAACGACACTTTTGGCCAAAATGACTTTTTGAAATCGAAAAATGCAGAAAAAATTGCTCTATCAACGATAAACAGTTGTAAGCGATCATGTCACAATAAATGGCTGATTTTTACTTTATAACTCTACGTCTGTACCCATATTAAGTTTTGGCATAAGCGCCAGGAGTTAAATTTTTTAACAATGTAAACGACATAGTTGAGAAGCGTAAACGACAGAAGTAAAGCAAATCGGTGTAAACGACATAGTTAAGAAGTGTAAGCTACAGAGGTAAAGGGAAAATCACTGTAAACGACATGAATGTGTGACTGTAAGCGACGTGTTTCAATTTTCAGCTCTTTTTTTTTGTCATAAGTACTGTAATTGGGGGAAAAAATGAGCGGGATAGCTAATCCTTTTTAACCGCAAGTGATTATTTAAATCAACAATTGGCCTATTGCTGATTAACCACTAGTCACTTAGAGTTAGTTATTATTTGGCACTATACCTTCCTTCCGTTTAGAGAAGGGAATATGTTAATATACGCGTATCTGGGATGTGTATATTGTATTACAATGTTACACAAGTTATATTCACTGTATTGTATTTATTATGTTATTAAGACTTATTTGATTATATATGAATATTCTTACCTTTGGCTGCAGACCAAATATTTGACTTTCCGTACAGTGGTAGCGAATGGTTACGGGTTCCAGGGATTTAGGATGATCAGGTAGAATTCAATAATTATAGACACGTTTTTTTTGTTTTAAAAGACTTACACACTTCTGCGACATGAAGACACAATTATAAAATATAAAGAGAAGGGAGTAGTGAATATCGCACTAAGCGGCAGTAGCACGGTTTAGTGGATATTCAGACTCACAGACAGAAGCCTTTTTCGGCATTTAAGTTGTATTTATATTTTTGATAAGAATTATGTTATTGTCCCCGAGTGATAGTTTTATAATGTTTTTGTTATTTTGCATAATAGCTGACAATGTATGAAAATGTATGGTGCTTAATTCTATGGGGATGAAAGTGCAACATATTGCGGTTTCATTTACAATTTGTTTGATGAGTTAATATCTAAGGTATAGGGTACAATATTTAATGTTGTTGTGACCATTTCTAAAATGTGACATTACATGTGATATTATGATCGTGTGATGCAAGAATGCTTGCACAATGTTGCGCGTATCATTACAGTACCATACATAATTCAGTACGATAATAAAGATAATTTATTTTATATGAGCTTATTCCAGATCAAATTATGCAAATCTTATCAATTACTAAAATTCATCAAATATTACATTTTTAAAACATTTTTTTGTGTTCCTGAAAAATTTTAAAAATATTCCTTTTGCCCTTTTACCTATTAAGGCTCGATATGACGATTTATTAAATTTACCACCCCTCAAATGGAGTTAAACATTTTTCGCCCAAGGTAACAATGTACGCTTGCCCTTATTAAATACGGGCGTGGGATTATTAATAATATAATTCAGTGAATTATCAAACTCTCACATGCGTACTAAATATGTTCCCAGTTGTGTTGCACACCATGGGTTACAATACGTCAGTACATGGATTTATTATTGAAAAAAAAAAAAAATCATTTGTCATTTAAATAATATTACAAACTACTTTAAAATATTTCATATAATATTTCAACGCCAAAATAACACATCTATATGTATACTGAACGTTCGTACTTTGTAGGAAGAATTAAAAAAAAAAAATAAGAAAATTGGTTGTGACTTTGCGAGGGAGTTCAAGAAATCAATACAAACCAAGGCTCAAGAGAAAATCCGTTTTTTTCCCGAGGATCGACTCACCCCTGTTAGTAAATACGTGTACAAAGCGAAAACCCTTCTCGCTTTTCTGTCGAAAATATTTGTCTCGCAGAAATTTCCACTGATGTGAGTTTATATCATGATGGCGACGTGTTAATAAAAGAAAAAACGTATTTTATTACAGTCAACTTATATTGTCAGATTCCGATCGCGTCGAACGCACACGCAAATCATTTGCCGCGTCTTTGTTGTCGGCAAAATGCACATATTGCCTCTTTGCAACGCTTTTTTACAAATATTTCACTGGAGATACAATAAAGTCGTCATATTCCCGGAAAACTCAAATCGACAAAAATACTTTACAAATTGCCATACGAGCGACGGCCGTTGTTGTGAGAATATTATTTTTATTAGCATGCCAGTGGCAATAGTAATTGTTCGGCTATCTCGATCACTACTAAGAGCTACTAAGTGAAGCAACTAGCACTAAATCCTTGGGGATGTTACAACTCCATAAAAATATTATCCCAAAACAACACCATGGAGATTTTTGTCCCTCAATCCTCCTATTAGCTTTCAAAATTAAGCAGAAAGAAAATAGAATTTTGAACTTAAATATGATCTTTCACGATAAAAATAAAATAAACAAAGTATAGACAAGAAGCCGGACATAATTCGCACCGCGAATATTCTTCGCTCCTCGGGTCAAATACTGTTGGTGGGTGTGAAGAATTTTAAAGAAACGATAAATCATTTCTTCAATGAGACAATTCTGAACGAAGGAAGTTAATAATATAATGAAAAATAATAGTCGTCATTTTCAACACACCCATAAAGTGTATCTGACCCGAAGAGCGAAGAATATCCGTGGTGCGAAGTATGTCCGGCTTTCTTGTCTATACTTTACTTTACTTTTTTTATCTAATATATGAAGAGAAGGGGAAAAAATTAATGAGAAAAAAAATGTTGGAAAATTTTTCGACATTTTTTTTTCACATTTTCAAAATTTTCTTGAGTCATAATGTTTCTCTTATTGTTGTCTATGTTATTGATAGACATATATGTTATCACTGAGATAGATAATAACTACTGGAGTGCGGACTTAGTTACGAAAAACGAGCCAATTTGAAAATACGCTACCCCCACTATCCTTAGGTAACTTTTTGACTCGTCCATTACTTTACATGCAATCTTCGTCAACTTCAACTTCACATAACACAGATACTAATGGTCATAACCGGTCGAGTTTGATATCAAAAGTTTTGTCTTGAAATGGACAGCAGATGGCCACTCTTATTATATAAGCCCTCTACTATAACTGTTTCACGGTCTTAGAATCATGGACTAAAATAAATCTTATCTTAGACCATGTACTGTATTCCACGGACTAAGATAATGAGGACTGGTATCGTCCACAACGGAGGGGAGGGGAGTTGAGAAGCGGTTGTCAAATGTTTCGGATTCACGGGTACAAATAGGGGTAAAAACACGCTTAGTAACAAATAACGTAACTAATTTGTTCTGGATATCAGACTATTTTATATATTATTTTGAATATTGTGCGCCAAAGACAAATATTGCAAATGATTTTACTGTATTATATTATTATTTATTAAGCTATATTATATCATAGTAAACCTTGTGTTATTTATAATATATTATAAACTTAATATTGTAATATAACAAAATAACATTATTCTATGGTAATATTGTGAGAAGCTGGTATTCTTTTGATAAACTAACATAGATTTTAATGTGCCTCGTCGTTGTTCTGTTGTTAAGTGTTGTAATTTTAAGAAAAAACCTAATGTTTCGTTGTTTAAAGTATGTGATTTCAACTTTGATTCTTGAAATAAAGTAAATGGAAATTATAAGCGTTAGATTACTTATGTATGTACTGAACATTTTTGTGGTGAAGATTTTATTACAAATCATGCAATACCTAAATGTTTATCTGCAGATAAAGAAAAAATAATAAGTGTAAGATACATAAGTATACCTGTATTTTAAACCTATTACAATGCTTTAATGTCATTTAATGGCATTAGTCAATTTAAAATCAAGAGGATCCAAATGATTTTATTTTTAGATTGTAGAAAAATCATTTGCTAAGCATTGTGAAGATAAAGACGTCTTCTTGTTGACTATTGATGATTTTTTTAATAGTAATAAATCTATTAATTTCCCATGTATTCAACATAAAACAGAAATATTAACAAATATTATTTCTAATTTTATTATCATGCGTATGCGACAATATTATTTAGTCACTAATAAAAATACAATTAAAGTTAATGCGAAAAAGAAAAAATTGGTAAAATTAGTCAACACCTAAAATTTAGAATGATAAATTATTTGTTTTGTTTTGTTATTAAATAGTTATTATTATTATTATTTTTTTATTATACTAAAATTATATTATTATATCTGTAAGTTTTACAATATATTAAATATTTTATATTATTAATTGTTATAATAAACTGTCTAAATTGATTTATTTAATAAGTTTTAGTACATGACAAATGATTTGTCATGTTTTAATATAATATGTTTGTTGGCTATTTCTTATTTTATGCATTGATGGAAAATTTAGGAATATTGTGTTTGGTTTACAATTATTATTATATTATTATTATCAAATATTTAAAGCATAATATTTAAAAGCAGTATTTTATTAATATACGTATAGATAGCGCTTTTACCCCCAGTTGTACCTCGCAACGTCGGCTTTCGAAACATTTGAGTGGTACTGATAACGTATTCGATATCAATCCATATTATCTTATCTTAGTCCGTGGTGTATACATTCACCACCCCCACCGATGCTGCCATCGCCAACACCACAACAGTTACAGCCACCGCCGCCGCCGCCGCCGAATACAATATTACAAGTCATTTAGTAATAACGTTAATTCATCCGCCGTACGCATATGCAGCAAACTTGTTCGTCGTCATTTACTAATAATTTTAAGTACCGTTCACGGACCGCATTCCGCGTAGTATAAAATTATATTAGTGAATTTTTATAATATATTTTTGAGTGAGTAAATTAATTTTTTATATTAGGTAAGCTACTGGCAAGTCTGCACCCCGTGTAAACTGTGAGTATAATTGTTTTATTTTTTATTTCGTGTAATTAATGATGCTTCTAAGCTATTTTAGATATGGTACTGACATAAAATGTCAGTACCAAATATGATTTTCGGTTACCTACCCAGAGGGTTAAACTGAAATACAATTATTAAGTATGGTAAAAATATAATAAAATATAATACAGTAGAGTCTCCAGGGTCGGATCTAGGTGGGGTAAAGCGGAGATTTATCCCCTGGCGTATAATTTTCCGAGGCGCATCAATACTTATTAAATTAAAAACAGACTTTGTAACAAAATTTTACACAAAAATAACGTAACTACAAAATAAAGTGTAAATTAAAAAAGTGATGTTTTTTGTACATTGGTATGATACTGAATAATGACTATGAGAATTAAATTATGTAAAATTATTTTTATCAATCATAATAATAATAATAAATTAAGGTATCATTGAATTTTTATTATCATTACCTATGACGTCATTCATGCGCGGATTTAGAGGGGGGCTATGGGTGCTCGAGCACCCCCTGTCACATCAACCTCAATACACAAAATTATATAAAATTATTAATTGACTGAAAAATATGGTATTTTTTTTAACGCAATCGCTTGCCACACTTGCGTGAAATTGAAATACAATAAAATGTTGATAAATAAATGTATTATAAAAAAGCTGGTCATATTTCTCACCGTGGGCTTTGTTCGATCATTGGGTGGAATTTGTAGGCATGTTAAATTTTAAAGAAACGATAGATACTTTTAAACTTTAAAGTCATTTTTGTCAACGTTTGAGTAATTTTTCCAAAATTTTGAACAAACTATTGAAAATTTTAAAAAATTCTAATTTATAAATTTGGTGGTCGAAACTTATGGACAAGAATGTCTATATGAAAAAATAAAATAAACATCACTGTTAAAACACTAGCTTCTTCACCTCACTCGGAATGTAAAACGTAAAATAAACTGAGTAGATCATTAGTAAATTAAATAATAGATATATATTAATATAATTATTATAGAGATTTATATTAGGTGTAATTAGTAGTTAGCTGCTATTAGTATTTAGGTAGTTTTATTGATCGAGCAACCCCTATTTATAATTTCTGGATCCGCACCTGACGTCATTTGTGTGTCATCAATGCCGGCAATACAACAAACTGTCTACATTAAATCAAAAATCAAAAAAAAAATATTGACGTCTTTAACCAAGCGAAATCACTTAATTTTATGACAAAATCCATGCGTCTTTATCGTATGCATTGATATTATTATCATTTTCAATGATCACCAGTAATTAATAGGTGTAATGGTTGAGTTTTTGACATAAATATGAAAAACTAATAAAGTTTGCCTTTATCGAAAACGGAACAACCCCTTTCAATATTGCACGATAATAATTATGATAATTTTATTGTGCGATTTCGTTATTATTATCGTGGTTTATAAGGATAAAATATTATTTTTCATAGTTTCATAGTCATTATATGAACGTATATTATATTAGTAAAATATTGTTTGACAGAGAACTTACACAACTATTAAAAAAAATAATAATGAAACCCGAAACCTTGTAATTTCCTCGGTAATTTCTTTGTAGGACGATACTTAAAAAAACGCTATTACTTTCCCGCGAAAAAATATTTCACTTTAATTTTGATAATAAATGTTTGATCTGTAAATTGTAACTAAACTACACAATATTTAATGTTCTTCAAAGAGTTATTTTGGAAAAATGGTTCGTTAGACGAACAGAGACAACAAAATATGTAGGTATGAGTATGATGCCATCTTAAAACACTATTAAAGTATTTATTATATAATCTTTGGGGTTATAAATTTATTATAGTTTTATGTCAATACTAAAATATTAAAAAAAAATCTTTTAATACATAATTATTTTGTGGCATAATATGTTAATATATATTTTTAAAAATTTTTTTAATTTAATTAATGTTTTTTATGTAAATGCTTTGAATTTTCAATTAATTTCTTATTTATTTTTTTTAACCTTCATTTTAGTCGTGAATTTAAAAATAGTGGTTAATATATATTGGCTGATTTTTATTAAGTCAGTGTTGATTTGTCAATTGCTCATATATCTCTGCATTCAATCAGCCATTTATGTCATATTTTAAAATTTAGTAATTTGTTGATTGTGTAAATAGAAAATCATAAAAATTGTATCAAGAATATTTTATATTCTGAGCAAAGTGAGGAAGCTAGTGTTTTTACAATAATATTTATTTATTACCAAAAATTTGACAAAAAGACCTCAAAAACTTTTTATTTAAATTTTATTAAAATTTTAATATAAATAGACAATATATGAAAAATATTTTGGTGAAAGAAAGTTTTAAAGACATGAAAAAAAAAAACAATTTTTTGCAATCAAAACAGTTTTGACTGAGTACAAAATAATCTTTTTTGTAATATTAATAAACTTAATTATTTTTAAGTAAAATTTTTTTATATAAACTGGAGTTTCATTTCAGAAAGAATCGAGAAGTATCGTTTTATTTATAGTTTCTTTAAAATTCTATATACCCACAAAGAGCATCTCAACCAAAGAGCGTAGAATACATATAGTGCAAAGTATGTCCGGATTTCTAAAAATTAACATTGCTATGATTTTAGGGAAAATTAGTAGATTTTTCTCCTCGTCATTTACATTATTTATTTATTTATATAATTGTATTATGGATTAAACCCCCCCCCCCCGCAAAAAAATAAAAATATTTTAATAATATATAAGCAAATGATCTATGGTTTTAATAAATCATTTACTAAATATAATACATAAGTGATAAGGGGTCTTTATTTCCCATGCCTCGTAATGATTTCAGTCATAGCAAAAAAATACTTTCAATGTATAATTATTTTTACTTATAATTATAAATTTTTTTCTTGTGAGCAAATCAAATTAACAGAGGGGTTTGGTTAAAAAATATGGGCTTATGACAAAATGTTATCCCCGGGCCTCTTATCCAAGTGTGCGTTATTTTGTGTAAATTTGTTAAATTGTGTACACTTTAAACTATAAAATGAGACATGTGCAGCGAGTTCTTCAAATTGTCCATTATTTGTCCAATATGATTGGACTATTAGTTTTGTATAGAATATAAATGTTTCTATGTTTTATGTATTTTCACTCTTATATCTTGTCTCCATTTTAATTCAGATTTATGTTTTGCATATCTGGAGGGGAAAAAATGATACCTTGCCCCCCAGGAAAATGTTTCCAAATTTCCCCAATGATAATGGGCTTTCATTAAAATATTTTATCATTTTAAGGGTACCATAGCTTCGTTCAGAATCTTGTGCTTTTCCATGATGTTCATTTTTTTTCTGTATATACATTTTCGTAAAGTAATACGTCATGTCTAAAAGTTTTAATCAGCAACTTTTTTTTGAAACCAGAATTTTCTCTAGCTGAAACTTTAAAGAGATCATTTTTCGAATTTCTCAATTCTTCAAATTCTTTTCTCTTCTTTTTGGGATAGCTACCCAAAATTTGACAAAAAAGACCCGGTAACCATCGTTTTTTGATTCAAACTTTATGAAAATTTAATCGTAAGTAGACAATAATATGAAAAATAATTTTGTGCCAGAAAATTTTGAAAATGTAAAAAAAAATTATTTTTATTTTTATATTAATTTATAGAATTAACTTTTTTCCAATTTTAAGTACATCAAATAAAATTCACTAAATTTTTTCAAATATCCAGTAATTGTCCAATATTATTAATTAGTAAAAAAGTAATTCATGTTTATTTTTTACTAGGTATAGTATTTAATATTTATAGTAACTCTTCCTTACTTTTTCCAATTTTTTTTTCAATCAACACGTTGTAAAATGTTTAATTATTTGTCCATGAGATGTTTTCCTACACCAAAATATTTGCAATGTAAAAAAAAATGTATTCTTATTTTTATATTAATTTATAGAATTAACTTTTTTTCCAATGTAATTCTTCATCTATGTACCAAGTTTCATAAATAATTCAGAAATTGAACCAATTATTTTTTATATGCGTTTAAGTGTGTAATTTTATGTAAAACTAATCAATTCTGTCAAAATACAAACTTACAGCGTTTATAAAAAAAAGTTAACTTACGATTTTCGAGATTTTTTCAGTGCCGTTAGAATATGTATATAATAATAATACATATAGAATATATGTATAATGTATATGTTTGTATTAAATTTTCAACTCTTAAAATCCATACATTAAAATTTTATAAATTAAAAACTTACAAAAAACGAAAAATTTCCAATATATTCAAAGTTCAATACTTACCTCAAAATTGGTCAAATGCTTTTAAAAATATTATGAGATATGCGCGTAACTACTGTTAGTAATTGGTGAAAGTTTCAAGTCTCTATCTCTATTATTTTTTAAGTAATTACTAAATATCTAAAACTGATTTCATGATAATAATTATCTCGGTATTTTCGGAATATTTGTCAGTTTTTTTTCCGATTTTTCTTCAATAAAAACCTCAAAATGTTGTACTTACCTACAAAATTGGTCTAATGTTTTTGAAATTTTTATGAGTTGTGTACGTGACTATTTTTAGTAGTTGGTGAAAATTTCAACTTTCTAGTTCCATTATTTTGGAAGTTATGTAGTAAAACAAAAAAATCGAATTTATGAAAATTCGGGTTATGCCGTTTTTTACCGTTTATTGTCAATTTTTGAGTAGTTTAGGCTTGCGCTTGGAAAAATTATTGAGAATTTTGAAAAATAATTTCCCAATAGTACCATCTAGACAAAATTTCCGATCAGTAACTACTGATCGAAACTTTTGGACGAGTATCTCTACCCGAAATCGTGCTTCTATATATACAAAAATAAAAGAAAAAAAAACACAGATATGTAAAACCAATACATTCCACGCTATCGCTCAGAATCTAAAATT
Source organism: Stegophylla sp. TES_Ste_2020 (assembly GCA_025469315.1). Lineage (NCBI taxonomy): Eukaryota > Metazoa > Arthropoda > Insecta > Hemiptera > Aphididae > Stegophylla > Stegophylla sp. TES_Ste_2020. The sequence continues at coordinate 26,684 of JAIPRM010000626.1, read as the reverse complement.
TAAACAGAAAAAAAAATGTTAGAAAAATGTTCAAAATTTTTTTTTCACATTTTCAAAATTTTCTTATGCGAGAATGTTTCTCATATTATTGCCTATGTTAGAATTTTCATATAGTTTGGATTAAATATTAATGGTTTCCGATTATTTTTTGTCAAATTTTAGGTAGTTTTTCTCTCCCAAAAATTGAAGAATTGAGAAATTTTTTTAAAATACCAACTAGAGACAAATCCAATTTTAAATAGTCTTCATTTTCAACACACCCACCGAGAGTATCTGACCCGAAGGGTGAAGAATATCCATGTTGCGAAGTATTTCTGGCTTTCTTATCTGTACTTCACTATTTACTTAAAATAAAATAAAAAAAACTTCATTCTAAAAACACTAGCTTCTTCATTTCGTTCAGAATCTAAAATTCATGGTTTTATTTAAAAAGGCTGATGGGCATATTATATATTTATACGAGATTATAATCTACGCTTAATGAGGCGAAAAAGCACTACGTATCTAATGTTGAATGAGATGATAGTAAATTGCACCGATCAGTTTTGACTACCTGAAACATGAAGAATAAATTACGCCAAATAATATTAACTACCTAAAACATAAGTAGTAAATGGCGCCGGGTCACTTCAGGGACGAAAAAAATTAGTGGTAAATTGGGCAGAATAATTTAAGCTCCTTAAAACATAAGTAAATTGAATATAATATATTATACTGTTCAGTTTATTGGCCCAGTAGCAAATAATTTACAGAACCAATAACATTATCCAGCGTTCAAGCAACACTCAGTTTTATTTTTAGAGCTGTTAACGCACTAATGGCTCTGTAAAGTCGGTACAGGACGTTTATGCATTCCAGCCTAAGTATATATATATATATACAACATAAATTTAAAAAAAAAAAAATTGAAAAACACAAAATAATTTATATCATGTCAAATTTGGCTCATTAAAATTACTTGAATTGTTAACACAAGCTAGATGGACAATGATATAGTAGTTGTAGTTATGACTTATCTAAGCATTCTAAGCTACACTTTATATCTGCAGGTACCTACTTAAAATTATTTGGCTCAATTCACCACTGACATTTTTTTGGATCCCAAAAGTAAACCGGAGCAATTTACTATGCATATTTCAGTTATAGTCATCATTTTATGCGTAATTTACTATATACCTTTTTGGGACCCAAAAGTAACCCTACGCAATTCTCTTCTTTCTGAACACAATTGGTGTAATTTATCAACGTTCGTCAAATGATAGCGAAACAAAAAGCACGCCTGCGAAACAGTTTTAATAAACAATCTGCACTCGCTCCGGTACACGATTTTCAGGGCCGGCCTGAGACACGGGCGAACCGGGGTGCCTCCGGAGGTGCACTTGGAAAGGCTCAACAATATTTAATAACCTAATTGACTTCTTATTTTAATTAATTTAAAATTGCGGTGAATGATACTAACTTGTGTATTAATTTTCTCATAAATTCGTGTGTTAGTTATCACTTATCAATTATTATTATCTTGGTTATTATTTTATTAATAACATTTCATCTTTCGTCATCTAAAGCTAAGGTTTCCTATAAAAACCATCGGCGTTGGTTTCCTAGAAAGCTTTGGGTACCTATACTCAGAACATTAAATAGCGAATTAATTAACCATAGCATGATCGTATATGATCATAGAGTAAGACCATAGAGTACTATATATGACGTCTGCTATATTACTACCACTACATAGCGGCACCGCTTTTCTAGGAAACCATAGTTTAATGTTGATATTATTATTTTTGTTATCTGCAATCTATAAATTATGAAGATATTTAACAAATGTAAAATTATTTGCCATTTATTTTTCAACGGTCGCCAGTGAAGTGAGAAGGTCATCCGGTAAAGAAAATACGAGTAAGTTATTAACTATGAAAAGCTTTATAATTTTTTTTTGTGTTTTATAATTTGAAAATGTGAAAAAAAATTTTGGACATTTTTCGAACATTTTTTTTTTTCTTATATTATTAACTTCTTTCGTTCAGAATCGTTTTACTGAAGAAATGATTTATCGTTTCTTTAAAATTTAATACGCTCGTCAAGAGAATACCACCCGTCGTGCGAAGTACACCCATCGTGCGAAGTATGTCCGGCTTCTTTTGATGAGAATTTAATACCGGGTTCTGTAGATTGTAGGTACATAAGCACGATTAACCATTTTATTTCGAATTACTAAGTTTAATAACTAAGTGTCATAAGAACATATTTGTACGTTTTTCTGTTCAGTAACTTACGAGATACGATTATATATATAGTAGGTATATAGTGGAACATCGATTATCCGTCCCTCAATTAATTGTCTTTCTTGATTAACCGGCAGGCGCTTTACTTGAGGTCTTTTTAATTAATTCTTTCTATTATTTATTAAATAGGTGAGTAATAAAAGTAATAAATAAATAATAATAATAATAATATATTCATTGATACTTGTGTTCTAATAATTATATCATCTTGCTCTTAAAAAATATTAAAATAAAATATGTATGAATAAAAAAACTAAGTACTAATTACACCCTAAAAAATTTGCCTGGGGTGCCATTTTATCTCGGGCCGGCCCTGACGATTTTATTTATGTTTCAGATCAAAAGATTTCAAAGCACATGAAATCCCGTTTATATACAGTATATACATATAATTTATACACACGTTTATACATATACACACAACAAACTGAAACCCTAACTCATAATGGATGTTTTCTCCTTACCCTTTCGAAAAATGCCAGTACATACTTTGTGTCTATATAAATGTAATTTAAACTTTAGTATGAAACTCAATTAATTTAGACGTTATATTCACTTAAAACTGAACTCGACATAGTGGTTTTAAAAGTAAATATACTAAAAGCCAATTATTTCACTTTTACATTTTGCCCTGGGCGTACCCAGATGAGGAGCTACATCTTTTATCCTATAACTATTTTATATTTTATTTGTACGAGAGTTTAAAGTTGAATAATTAATGAAAGTTTCACTTTGATGTCGATATAATTTGAACCAAAGTCTCGTTAAATTCTTCTGTAGATCTCATTTAGATGGCATTAAGGCATAAATTAAGGCAATTTATTCTTATAATTTTTTAAATATTTTGTAACATTCCCACGCGTTAAGTGAACTTACAAAAAAAAAACTCGAAATATTAATATATTTTTTTTTTTTGCGTCTAATAATAATTCCACAAGATTTATTTGAATCGTTTTACAATAGATCTAAATTAATAATCATAAAATTCATCATTTAGGCATTATTCATATTTTAGGAACAATCGATGCGAAAACTCCAAAAAAACAAATACGACAACTGTTACTATGGAAATTTAAAATTATTAAAAAATTGTTTTTTAATTATTCACTGCAAAGGACCTGTAAAAATAATACTTATTACTACGTGGACTGTATATAATGATCCTCCCATTTCCTCGCGAACACCGACATTGAATTTAGTGACTAATTGTTTTGCTCGTAATTTCTAAGACGAATATGATTTTATGACACCGATCGCGTGCCTACCTTTTTTCCAGATCTGAACCGCACGATTATAGTTATTCAAAATCAATTAATGCCCACAGTAAACCCGAAAATTTGATTTGAATACCCCTGTATTGAAATCATTTGATTCGGACGTCTGAGTACAAAGAAAATTTCTATTTCTCGGTTAAAATCATTTCTCTATCGTTTAGTTTCCCTAAGACGAAGTGTGAGTTAGGCATGGATCCAAGGGGGAAGGGAGATCGTGGCGATCGCTCTTCTCCCCCAATTTTTTTTTTTTTAATACCTACTCAAAACACTCAAGGTGTGTAAAAATGTGTATTTGATCTGTTTTTGTCTAATTAACTCCCTCCATAAGATTTAATTTCAAGATAAAATTTAATTTCAGGACCCACCTCTGAAGTTATGCGTTCCACCGAGGATTTGTTCATTGGCAGGGACAAACACTATATTTTTTCGCATTTTTATTGAGTTTAATATTTTATTAATAAAAATGAACTTTTTTTTTATTATTTTCAAAAAAATTTTGCTTGGCCATCTTATAGAATTTACTTTTCTGAGAATGTTGATTTTTCAATGTTTAATTTCCATTAACATCATATTTTTTTTTTTTTTAGTGTCCATAAAATGTATGTTTAATTAGAAGACTACCTTATAGATTACCTATACCGATGGATTTTAAGGCACTCAGAATAAGCAATCTTATATAATAATATACGATTTTTTTGAAAACTAAAAAATATATAGTATCACAAACAATATAATGTTTCGAAAACGCGTCCAATAATGATATACAAACATAAAATGTTTTTAATTTCAAAATAAATAAATGAAAAACCTCTTTCGTGTCTTTGAAAGGCTTCCAGTGTCACATAACCGTGTACATATGAGTTCTACATGTATAGGTGCCGAACTTTTTAATATTTTACATTTTGAATTTAACTTGATTATATAAAACTTACGGGAGACATATCGCGACGGCACATCACGAAACAGGAATTATTATTATAATCTATTAGCTCCAAAAACATTTAAAGTTATGTTTTTGTTTACGCACTTATAATTTTATATCTTAAAATATCAGCCAAAAAAGTTGAATGTGTTATAAATTGCTATATAAATCTTAAGATAATTAATAAAATTTCAAACAATATATTTAGATAAAAAAAAACTCCCCGTGAATATAATGTTATTTATTCGTTAAATTATAGTGTTAGGAAATTGTAAATGAAAAAATATCCAAATTTATGCTTATGTGTCTCGCACGATATACGCCAGGCCTTAACGATACACCATGTTTAGTTTGGAAATTAAATTCATACCTATACTGTACTTAGAAACTTTAGTGCTAATTCACTCGGAGACGCGATACGCACACGCGCACTCACGAGCTTACGCGTACTGCAAACGGTGGTTACGTCCCCAATCCCGACGCACACACGCATCCCGTGTCCCAGGAAAACACAAAACCTAGTTAAGTAGGCTCACACGAATTTCATCGCCGGACGTCCGCAACGTGCCTTGCCGTCCCGATACCGTACTCAGTAATTACGTATTAGGTAAACGTTTTTATTTTCATTTTTCTTAGGTACTGCGACGGGATCCCGTAATCTTTGAGAGGACACCGACAACGCAATCGTCTACTACCTATGTAAGTTATGTATAATTTTTTTCTGAACCTTTAATTTTGTCTTCATTAAAATAAAAAAAAGAAAATGTAGCTTAGCTAAAAAATACATTGTAATTAATAGCAAATAAATTTATTCAGCATAATTCATTAACACAATTAAATGATAATAATAGGTGATATACATAAACTAACTGAGCTAATATTTGTATCTGGAGTACGGAGTTCCAATAATTAGTTTATTTTTTAAATGATTTTTATTAGAAACTTAATTGTCATACATATTGATAAATTGATACATATACTGATGGTCATTCTAATGAACACTATGTATTTGTTGTATTACCAGTGGTAACAATAAAATATAATTTATGATAATCTAGAAAATCATGACGTCACAAATACTATAAAAGCGGATAATGCATAGTGGATGAAACAAAACTAGTAAAGAAGATATCCATTTTTACGTCATTTACTTTTATGCTTATCAAAATAAACATGAAATTAAGAATAATTATTATGAAACTAAAGACTACTTATTAATGCGTATTTAATAAACATTAAATTGTAATCGTATGAGATCAAGAAGTGAGATTTAATAAATACTGACAATGGTTAAAAAAGAAAGTAAGAATTAAAAAATAATAATCAGTAAATATAATTACTTTCATTGATTTATAAAGTATTTTAACGTAAAAAATTTTATTATAGAATACATTTTGCAAAAAAATTATGAAAACTAAAAAAAATTGTATAGTTTTGCATACTGTTTAGTAAAGCAACAAAAGAAACTGTAAAAAAATGGCAAAACATTCTTTCGTTTCTTTTAAATTAAGATTATATAAGTTCAAATAAAATGTATGTTATATTATGATATATGACGTTTTGTTCATTGTAAAATTCGTGACCTACACATAAAAATCAATCTACCGATGAAACTCTATTGACCTACCGGTTTATTAAAATAATTGTGACTATGGATATTTTATACGATTTTTGTTAATCTCTATACTTTGGTAACATACAAGCATACAAATTAATAATTTCCTTCATAGGCCTCAGTACACTTTCGATTTGTTTGCGTGGCCGAAGGTTGCATGTGCATTTTGAGATTTCTATTTTTTATTTAACATAACATCTACTATTGGTTACGTTTAAAAAAATACTAGCTGTATTCGAGATAAAACAACGATGTGCAATATTTAAAAGCCGGATGTACTTCGCACTGCGGATATTCTTCACTCCTTGGGTCAGATACTCTTGAAAGATGTGTAGAATTTTAAAGAAATGATAAATCATTTCTTAAATAAGACGATTTTGAACAAAGAAAGTTACTAATATGCAGAAGAATAAAAGTTATCATTTTCAACACACCCACCAAGGATATCCTTGTAAAGTATGTCCGGCTTTCTTGTCTATACTTTATTTTACTTTTTTTTATCTGATAAATAAAGAAAAGAAAAAACTAAATAATGAGAAAAAAATGTGTTAGAAAAATGTCCATTTTTTTTTTCACATTTTCAAAATTTTCCTGCGCCAAAATATTTCTTATATTCTTGTCCATCTATGTTTAAATTTTCATAAAGTTTAGATCAAAAATGTATGGTTTTCGAGTCTTTTTTATCAAATTTTAGGTAGTTTTTTCCAAGAAACTTAAATATAATACTTAATTATAATTACTTAATAATAAGTACTAGTGTCATCAAGTAGTTGATATTAACCTAACCGATTGTTTTGAAATTTGGTGTTTAGATAGAGAATTTCATCGCGAATATTTTGGTGTAATAAAATTTCTTACGGATGAATAATTAAACATTTTACAGGGGTTTTATTGAAAAAAAATCGGAGAAAATACAGACAGATATTAGGAGATATCTATAGATTATAAACACGTAGATGCTGAAGGTTGATAATGTTTTATTGTATTTTATGTATTTTTTGACACTGAATACGATGGTGTGAATTAAAATCCATGAGCAACAATAGTTTTCTAATTATTTTATTTTATTTTAAAAATCCAATATTTTCGGTTATATACCTACTATTTCAACTACAAGGTCAAGTGATGTATTGTGGCGCAATGGTAATCCAACCAGCTTATCACGCGACCGTGCTGAAGTTCAATTCTCACTCGGCAGTCGGAATATTTTGCATTTTTTTTTTTTATTTATTAACTTCCTTCGTTCAGAATCGTTTATTGAAGAAATGATTTATCGTTTCTTAAAATTTAATACACTCGTCAAGAGAATCCAACTTGGCGTGCGAAGAACACCTCGACGAGCAAAGTACACACTTTTTTTATTTATTTTTTCTGTATACACCTTTTCGTAAAGATATACTTGTTAAAAGCTTCGATCAGTAACTTTTTGAATCCGTATTTGCCTCTAATTGGCACTTTAAAGAGGTTATTTTTTGAATTTCTCAATTCTTCAGTTATTTTTTTTTTTTGAAAAAGTACCCAAATTTTGACAAAAAAGACTCGGAAATCATAATTTTTTGATCCGAACTTTATGAAAATTTAAACATAGATAGACAAGAATATAAGAAATATTTTGACGCAGGAAAATTTTGAAAATGTGAAAAAAAAAATTTTTACATTTTTCTAACATTTTTTTTCTCATTAAATTTTTTTTCCTTTATTTATTAGACAAAAAAAAAAGTAAAGTAAAGTAAAGTGGAACAAAATAAAGTAAAGTAAATGCAGGAAGAAAGCCGGACATACTTCGCACCACATATATTCTTCGCTCTTCGGATCAGATACTCTTTGGTGAGTGTATTAAAAATGACGACTAATATTGTTCTTTATATTATTAACTTCTTTTGTTCAAAATCGTCTTATTGAAGAAATGATATATCGTTTCTTTAAAATTCTACAAACCCACCAAGAGTATCTGACTGATCAAAGGAGTAAAGAATATCCGTGGTGCGAAGTATGTCCGACTTTCTTTCCTTTACTTTACTTTTTTGAAATGACAACCTACCTATTTAACTAGCTTATAAAAAAGAAAATTATCCAATTCAGAAAATGTCTAGGCCAATAACAAAATTTTGGACCAGTACTTTGTAAGTTATTAACATTTTATACTTAGACTGAAGGTGGAGCGTGGGTATGCTATTTCTTTTTCATAATTGAGTGGTTCATGATAACAGAATCACCCATTAATTAAAAACAACAAAAATATAATTCTGTGTACATTTTTGATTTTTATTTAAAAAAGTTTTAAGTTTATATTGTGAACATTCTTTTGGGTTACAAATACGTTTTCATGTATTTATTATATTATGTTTATTGTTCTTAATTCCTTGATATAATTCTAATAATTATTCAGAATAGATTTCGGCGCAACTGCGTGTAAAAAACGTGTTGTTCTTTAAAGTTATGTAGTGAAATATAAATAATTTTGTTAAATTTTTCAGATTTTTACTATATAATGACTTAAATGATTTCATTAACAAAAAAATGTTTATTGGTTAAACAATAATTTTAGAATTCAGTGCCAGAACATAAATTATATTTATGATCCAATTCTGTCCAATAATTCTATTTACTGAATTGGATAAACTACAACCAAGTCAAATTCGAAATTTTTTTATCATATTTTTCAATCTTATCTTAATCTATGTATGCAATATTTACTATCTAGTATGAGATTAAAAGCGTAAGTACAAACGAAAATGGTCTGAAACTCGATTTATCTACTAAAAATATGGGTATCATAAGATTATAATTTATAAAATATTTTAGATCATTAAAAGTGATTTTAAACTTTAACTTTAATATTGGTTTCACATTAACAAATGTTATACATGCATTTCAGAATGGAGGATAGTACCGACGATAAAGAATACTTAGTTGAAAAAATAATTGATAAACGAATCAGGGTTGAATACCTTCTAAAGTGGAAAGATCACACTGAGGATTACAACAGCTGGGAACCGTTAGAAAATCTTAATTGTGGAAAACTGTTGAAAAAGTTTGAAAAAGAGTATAAACAAAAACAAATGGAACAACATAATAGGTAATATTAACAACGCTTTGCATCACATGAATTAAAATAGGTAAAAACATAAACCATTTCTTATTACCTGAGAATGATCAACTTTACCGAGATTTGAAATGTTCTTACTCAAATTTTAAGTAGATATGCGTCTTTTAGATTCTGAACGGAGTGAAGAAGCTAGTGTTTTTACACTGATGTGTTACATATTTTTTTTTTTTTCTGTGAACATTTTTTTATATTCCAAAAGTTTTGATCAGCAACTTTTTGAAACCGCATTTGTCTCTAGTTGGTACTTTAGAGTGTTAATTTTTTGAATTTCTCAATTCTTCAATTTTTTTTTTCTTTTTAATTAGATATCCATAATTTGACAAAAAATACTCGGAAATCATAATTTTTTAATCCAAATTTTATGAAAATTTAAACATAGATAAGGAATAATATGAGAAATATTTCGGAGCAATGAAAAAAAAATTTGGGCTTTTTTCTGACATATTTTTTTCATAAAATTGTTTTAGATATTTTTTTAGATATGTTTTAAATGAAAATTTAATAATCTAATTATAATATATCTAATTGTAAAATTATATAAATTTTAAAAACATATAAAGAAATTAAATGTTTTATAAATAATAAGTCGTTAATATAGGTACCTAAACTGTTTTATTAAAATTTGTTTGTTAATGTGTATTATATATGAATATATATAAAAAATTATATGGTATGATAATATGGTATCTATGTTCTGTATGATTTTCAGAAAGGAACATTCTGAAGGAAAAAAAAATGCAGAAACATCATCATTACCACAGAGATCAACTGTCATTGTGGGACCACCAGAGTCCTCAAGTGATGATGTATCACAATCAGTGGTGAATCCAGGTATGCTTCAGGGGACCAATGCCCCCCTGGAATCCCCCTCCCCCAAAACAAACTCATCGCCAACCTTGTTTATTTATTTTGTGTCTAATAATCGTTACATTTTAAATAAAAATAGGTAACTAGAACTTCTCAAATCATGTTCAATAAAAGATAATCAATATCAATAATACAATTCATTTTTATCAATGTTAATCAAAGAAGCAATTTATTGATTTGCATGCAAAAACAGTCTGGACATACTTCGCACCACGGATATTCTTCGCTCCTTCGATCAGATACTCTTGAAGGGTGTGTATAATTTTAAAGAAACGATTCTGAGCGAAAGAAGTTAACAATATGAAGAACAATAATAGTCGTCATTTTTAACACACTCACCAAGAGTATCTGACCCTGAAGAGCGAAGAGTATCCGTGGTCCCGCTTACTTGTCCATACTTTACTTTACTTTATTTTACTTTTTTTTATCTAATACATAAATTATTATAAAGGAAAAAAATAAAAGAAGAAAAAAAATTTAAAAAATGAACAAAAATTTTTTTTTACATTTTCAATATTTACTTGTGCTAAAATGTTTCTCATATTATTATCTAACTATGTTTAACTTTTCGTAAAGTTCGGATCAAAAAATAATGGTTTCCGAGTCTTTTTGGTCAAATTTTAGGTAGTTTTTTCAAAAAAAAAAAAAAAATTGAAGAATTGAGAAATTTAATAATAACCTCTCTAAAGTGCCAACTAGAGGCAAATCCGATTTTTAGATTAAAAAAAGTTTCAAAAATTACGAAATAATTTATCAAACATTCAGTTCTAAATGAAGGGTAATATAATTTTTTGACAGAAATCTGAAGAGGTCAGGCAGATTGGCCACGAGATTTGACACAAAATGCCCCATATATTTCCAAATCTTATTAAAAGCATTTAATCGTCTTTTATACAGATTTCATAATAGGATTTAATATTAATTCAAAGTTATTTTGTAAATTAAAAAAGTAAATAATAATATTAACTGTAAGTAAAAAAAAGTTAAAAATTGTTTATATAACAAAAGTTATTGCATTTGGCAAATCATTCCCCTATATAATAGACAATATTTAACTTTTTATTATCTATGGTTAGGAATCAGTTTTGGTTATATAATTGGCTTTGAAAATTAAAATATAATTTCTATCATAAAAAATAAATTAAAAGTAATTGTTTTAATTACTGGTAACCTTAGAATGCATCCGATTTCACAAAAATACTAATCGGTTTTTGATCATCTGTAATATTTTATTGGTTTTTTACCAGTTACCAGTTTTAAGCGTTGCAAAATATGTATAAACTTTAATATATATATATATATATATATATTATCAGGGATCGCCAAACTTATTTTGGCATAAATCTACTACGAACAAAGTTTTCTTTTGAAGATTGACTTCTGTACATTTTAGATTCTGAACGAGGTGAAGAAGCTAGTGTTATTACAATGGTGTTTATTATTCTTTTTTTTTTGGTACAAGTTTTCATATGGAAATACTTGTCCAAAAGTAAGAAAGATTTTGAAGCAAGAAAATTTTGAAAATGTGAAAAAAAAATTTGGACATTATTCTAACTTTTTTTTTCTCATTTATTTTTTTGATATTATTAACTTCTTTCGTTCAGAATCGTTTTATTGAAGAAATGATATATCGTTTCTTTAAAATTCAATACACTCGCCAAGAGAATCCCATCCATTGTGCGAAGTATGTCCGGCTTTTTTTTTTTTTAATAATTATTGAGTATATTGGGTAGACGATGATATCAAATTTTCTCAGTGGTGATCATTTGATAAAATTTTCTAAAAATAAATTTTAACTGGGTTAACTTTGAAATTGTCTGTGATCGACCAATCGATCGCGATTGACTGTTTGGCTCCTCTGGTATATATTACTTACTGTAATTATAATATAGTAACAAAATATCATAATAATTTTTTAGAGGCTAATATAATTAATTTTTACAGCTGATTTTTCTGAAGAAAATAAATATAGTATAGAAGATAAGCTAAAGGTAATTATAATTATATTTTTTAATTATTATTTGTAAAACCACAATAAAACTTCATTTTATTATTTTTATTTTACTACACTTTTTAAACCACCTCTAGATAGTACTTTTAAGAGGTCATTTTCGGAATTCTCAATAATTTTCTTTTTAAAGAATCTAATTCTCTTTGCTCCTTGAGATCAATACTCATGTGAGTGTATTGAATTTTAAAGAAACAATAAATCGTTTCTTCATTTAGACGATTCTGAACGGAAATTCAATTTATTCAAGACAATTTTACTATAAAATCATTAAGTTTGTTTTAATTACAAAATAATATTCCTTTTTACTTGGCCAGTTTTATATTTTATTATTAACTGAGAATAATAAAAAAATATGATAAGAAAAAAGGTATCTCTAAAAAGGTTTCTAATAATTTTTTTCATATTTTTAATATTTTCTTGTGCCAAAATATTTCTCATATTATTGTCTATCTACCTATATTTAAATTTTTATTAAGTTTTAAGAAAATCATTGAGAATGTTCCAAAAATGGCCTCTCAACGGCACCATCTAAAGGTAAATTGGAATTCAAAAAATTTGTTGGTCGAAACTTTTAGACAAGTTTTTTTATACAAAAACGTGTACAGATAAAAAAAATTAAATATAAAAATAAAAAATAAACATCAGAATAACCTCTCAGAAACTAAAACTGAGTTTTTGTAGAGCAAATTAATCAATATTTTATGTTTTATAGAATGAATTTTTAGAACTTTTAACTAAAGATATTCAACTGCCCTTCACTTATAAATTAATAGTAGATACTATTGCAAGAATCGTTCCAATATTACATGATTATTGTACAGAAACATTAAAAGAAAATTCTATGAACATAAACAGTTTCCCAATATATTTAAAGAAATTATTTGGTTTGTATATTTTAATATTTATTTTAGCTATTAGACATTTGTAGTTATTTAAAATTAATTAAATGTTAAATGTAGCCTGTACTCTATGTGATTTGATGAAATCAAACAATGAAGTCATCATTGGATCTGTTTTAACACATATTAAAATTTTATCAGCCAGAAAACAGTATGCAAATGTGGGAAATTGGTATTTATTCATTAATAATATTATGTAATTACTTGTTTATTGATTTACAAAACAACTATGATTTTGAATTTGCAGTAGACAGTCCAGTTCTGAAGGAGATAGACCTGAAGTCGAACAAGAAAATGAACATAAATTGGAAAAAAAAGGTGATGATAAAATTAACCATTGAATAACTAAACATTTCCTAGATTTAATAATAACTACTTAATAATTATTAATTTGGCTTGAATATGTTACGTCCCAGTTGTGAAATTTCTCATTTCATGTAATGAGCAATTTTTTTCTCAATTCATGAAACGGGTAATTTTTTTATTCTGTTCATGAAATGGACTGTCGATATAGTTATTTCATGAATTAAGCAAATTTTTTTCGTGTTTTGCACGTCCATAAACTGGATACGCAAATAAAGTTGTATTAAGAAAAATTCAAATATTTTTTATTAAAAAGTGTAATATGGATTAGGGGTGAGCAAAAAATAAATTAAAATAATAATTTTAAAAAAATGCTGAGCTATGTATAAAATTATATTTTTAGGCATATTTGAAAATAAAATTAAATAATAATTGAAAAATTATATTGAAATTTATGAAATTTGAAATAAAAATAAACAAATAAAAAATATAATTTGTATAAAACTGTAGTATTATTCAAGTACATTTAAATAAATAAATTTAAATGAAAGTTTTAAAATAAAATTGAAATTTGTAAAAATTTGTTTCAATTTTATTTGTAATTAGGTATTACATATTGTACTTGCACAGTATCTATTTACAAACTAGACAATAATCTTCTGTGAATAATACATTTATTAATACCTACCTATTTGTTGCCCAATTCATGAAAAAATCTCACCGACAATCCGTTTCATGAACTGAGCAGAAAATTGCTATTATATGAAATGGACAATTTCACAACTGGGACGTTATAGATATATGTACTGCAAAAAATTAATGGGTCTTATTTGTAAATTAAAAGTGTTTTATTTAATTAGAAACTAATATTTGTTAGAGATACCAAAATAAAACTGTCTAAGTTTTACTTTGCTAACTATTTAATGTGTTGGGTTCCACACACTTCACCAGAGGCATTATTTAACATCAAAAAATTATTATTTTAAATAAAAATGACAAGTTTCACACAAATTCTAACTTAAAACTGTTATAAAATCAAAACAATTTTTGAGCTTTTTCAAGATAATTAGAAATATATGTGAGTGAGGTTGTGATAAATTTTCAGCTAATTTAATATCAGAATTAAAATTTAGATAAAACCTAACAAACTACATAATAGTTTCAAAATGTTTACCTTTAAAATATTCAGATTTTTTAAAATAAAGTTTCCATCTATATTACACTATTGTTGGTAATATGTCAAATATGAGTTTTCACACTTATTAATTTTGGAGTTATCGTAAAATTAATGTAAAAATTATAAAAATTTTGTTTCCGGCATTCTTTCTAATTTTATTCAATTTCTTCTTGAGGTTTCCTTCGTTTTTAAACAATTTGTTGAGAAATCTTAAAAATTATTAACAAGCAGAAAGCATACTTTGTAAGGATAAATACTATGTTATCCTGTAATAAGTGTATACCATACTTGTCAAGTTTAACATTTGAACTCCAAAAAATAAACTAAGGAGCTGGGACATACTATAGAACAGAGATCAGCAACCCACAGCTCTTAAAGATATGTAACAAATGAGGCTCATTAAATATCATGGTTTTTAATTTTTTAGAAAAATAGTTCTTTCCAACAAAAATGTTACAGACCTCTGCTATAAGATTTGGATATTCCTCGCTTTTGGGTTAGATACTCTTGATAGGTGTATTAAATTTAAATGAAACAATAAATCCAATCTGTAATAAGAAAATTCTGAGTGGAGTTTCAGTTAATTATTCAGGTTAATTTTATTCAAAAAAAAAATTTAAGTTAAATAGGTATTCCTTGAATATATATAGTAACTTACAAATATTTCTTCCTGAAAAATTGTTCACGGGGAATAATTTGAAAACAAATTTCTAATAATAAAAAAAAATTTTACCAAAATAATCGATATATTATTATTTTTTATCATTATTACAAGTTTTTATAAAGATATAAATTATATATTTTTTTTATTTATAGGCTTTTTAGTCAAATTTGAAGTAATTTTTTCCAATATTTAGAAAAACTATTGAGAAATTAGAAAAATAACCTTTTTAAATAAAGTACTATTGTTATGCGATTTCTGATCATTTACTCATTTAATCATTTCTGAACAATTATTTCTACCCGAAAAAGCATTTCCAGAATAAAAATATGCATATATCATTAGATTTTTCGCCATCCTCGGAATCTCTAATGTAGTTATATTATATATATCTAATGATTAAATATTTTCAAAAATTTGTAGTTTTTTTTTTTTATGCAATGTTCAAGTACCTAACTAAAATTCATGTTTTCCATAACTTCTATTTTTCATGTTACCAAAACTAAAGGATATCCTTTGGTGATACAAACTTTTTTTTTCAAATAGTAACTCTTTTTTATAAGTATAGAATTTAACTATGGTCATATTTTCTGTGAATTGTAATGTATTGAAATTAAAATTCAAACCAATAATTTTTTAATTATTCATATTTCAGTATTAATGATAATAGTTTCTTGGACACATTTACAAATACATAACATAATTACTATGAATCTGTACATTTTAACTTTAATCTGGAATATTTAGTCGAAATTTTCATATTATGAATGTACATGATTATATTTTACAACATTGCGAATTAATAAAGTGTTAGCAGTAGGTATATTCATAGATTTATAATAATCATGTAATACTTTGGTGACTAAAATATGTGTCTAAGAGACCATTATCCTTAATACTATAAATAAATAATTCAAAAACTACACATGAGAATTTTGATTTCAATACCTACATCAAAATTCACTTAAAAATAACCTGAATACAATTCTACAGTTAAAAGGAGGTTTTACATTTGAAAAAAATGTAAAAAAATATATTATTACAGGACGTCCTAAAGGTGACATAAAAAAAAATAGTAATGGTAATGAACCATATTTTATTTACCGTAAATTAAATATTAAAAAAAAAATTATCCAAATTTTTGCATTTTTACGGCCAAAAAGGGGAGTGAACATGCTTAATGAAACACCCTGAATACTGGTAGCTATAATAATTATAACTATAGTATTTTCAGCTTCGAAATTTGTGTGATTGGAACTTTAAATATATTAATAAAGAAAATAAGTCTTCCAATTATAGCGATAATGTAATCTTATTTGCATTTTATATTTTAAGTTCATTGTTTACTAAATTAGTTATCAATCAATCAATTAAAAAAGAAAAAAGAAAAAAAGAATCTAAAAACGTGTACTTGGTAAACTAGATTTATACCTAAATTTGAAAAATTTTGAGGACCCCCTCCAAAATAAAATCCTAAATCTGCCACTGTCTATGACACATGTTATAATAAAATATGAACAATAATTATATTGAAACATTGATTATATTTCTAATTTGTAGAAACACTATGAATAACAGTACAAAATAGTGAATACGATCATTACTATAAATATCAATAAAATGGTACCCACAAACATTATGCATTTAATATTTATTTTAAGATTTTGTAAGATTCATTATCACGGTAATGTGTAATCACAGTGAATACAATTATTATTTTAACACATTTCCGAAGATTTTAAGTACCTATGTGCCGAGTTCAAGTACAAGATATTATCTTATTTTAAGATATCTAACTTTAACAGCAAAACTTTTACTGTGGGGTGCACCCTTCCCCTATGTTTCTGCCACTGATTCCTAATCTAGAATTTATGAACGATGATTAAATATGAAAATTACGTGTATAAACTTTCAAATAGTTAACTACATATTGTCTCAAAATTTCTGTGTCACTTATTTTCCAGAACCATCTGTCAATTCAGTGCCATCAACAATACCTCATGCTAATGATCCATTTGGCACAGTGAGTGTAATTCAAAAGCTTCAACTACAATCACAAGAATCATGCACTGTTGAGGTAAGAGTAAATTTTTTAAGCACATTAGGGCGCGGACGTCAAACGCGATGTGACTAGCTTATAGGATTTTCCATGATGTCTTTTCCTCAAATCGTCAGACGCTGAGTGCCAAAACATTGATCACCATTTTTTGTCAAGACATTAGCGGAAATAAGGAACCTAGTGCCCTAGCCTCTTTAATCTACTCAAAGCCAACATTTTTTTTAAAAAATCCTAAAAGCCTTATCAAGCTCATACTATTATTAGAAGGAACTAAATAAAATATATAAATAATGAAATCTCCATATTTTTTTTTTTTTTATTTATTTCCGCTGATGGTCAGGACTTTGTCAATAGCAGTCATCCGCATTTGACGTCAATGTCAACAGCCATAATTTTTTGTTTTTACTACGATTTGTAGTAAATTAAACATTTTAAAAATGCCTAAACCAAATAAATTTGTGTTTAAGTTAAATGAGGATGACAGAGTACAAGTTGATATGCCGTATATGAATCCAGATTTTTTTTCAAACGT
The DNA here is from genome assembly GCA_025469315.1 of Stegophylla sp. TES_Ste_2020. Taxonomy (NCBI): domain Eukaryota; kingdom Metazoa; phylum Arthropoda; class Insecta; order Hemiptera; family Aphididae; genus Stegophylla; species Stegophylla sp. TES_Ste_2020. The sequence continues at coordinate 8,970 of JAIPRM010000626.1, read as the reverse complement.
TGAAAAGTATGTATAATATATTTTTTAAACCTTCTATAAGTATGATAAAAGAATCTTTTCATAAACCTAGAAAAATTTTAATGAATAATTTCGTTATTGCTACTATATATTTACATTTAATTAAAGTCTTTAAACTTTTTAAAAGAAAAGTCAAAAAAGTAGGTGTATGAAAAAATATATATTTTGAACATCATCTTCATTAAAAATAAAATCAATCAAATGTTTAGGTATTATTACATTTATATAAATAATTATTAATACTTTCACTTTTATTTTTACTGCTAATCATCAAAATTACAGTATAGGCGTATTTGAGGTAGGGGTTAAAAGAACTTTTGCATCCCCAGACTCAAAATTAGTACACTAAAAATCAAAACCATAACTCTTAATTTTCAAACGAGTATTCAATTTTAACATGGTATTTTCCAAGTGATGTTATTATTGTTTAAGTTTATTATTTTTCCTTTATATTTTGAAATATTTTGTTTCTGATTAATTGTGGATAGGTCCAGTGGCATATTTATGGGAGGGGTCCATGAGTTGCGGACCCATCTCATTGACCCTGTTGGTATCAATTATCTAATAATATAACATGTTAAATGTTATTAATACTATGCTAAATACCCATTTTTTCAATGTACACTTTCATAGAATGAGTTGTTCAAAAGTTTTGCTTGGTAAACTTTTATATCAAAAATAGGCTCTAGTTAATACTTTAGAGAGGGAGTTTATTGAATTTCTCAAAAGTTATTCCAAAATGAAGAAAAAATCTCAAATTTGAATAAAAACACTTAAAACTTTAAAATATGTGATAAACTCGATTTGCATGGAATATATTTTAATAATTTGGTAGGGACTTTAAAGCTGTAACATATAAATATTCACTTTTATTAACAATAATATCGGAATAAAGCCTCAAAAATATTTTCAAACAAATTTAACTACATTTTGGAAATATCTCATTTTTATCTAATACAATTTGAAATACTTTATGTTATGAAGCAAAAATTTCATACTACTTACCATGGGTACATAATATTATCTTATTCATATCTTATTAGTTGGGATTTCGCAGTGCACTTAACTACCCTTTAAATTAGCGGTTCTCAAACTTTTTTGTTCACGGAACCCCTTGGTATGTTAAAAAAGTCATAGAGCCCCAAAACCAGGAATGTGAATTTTGAATCGCAATTCATAAAAATTATGTTTTAAAGATTTTCTATTTAAAATTGTTCTTAATTATGCATATTATATATAATTATATTGTTTTTTGATAATATATTGTTATAAATTATTTTATCACACATCATATGTATTATAATTTAATCTATTAAAGTAAAACTTAATTTAAAAGTTTTAAAAGGATATCATACCCAGTACTTGCATTTTTTATATTCAGCTTTCTAACGTGCGTCATACCTAAGTTGTGTTAGCAGAATCAATTTTATGTCATCAGCTTTAATATTAGAATAAATTTATCTGTTATCAAAATGAATGGTAAGAATATTACCTATATATGTACGTTGATTTTTTGGAATATTTTAACCTTTAAGCAAGTTAGATTCATTTTCAAATTATTTTATGTTATGCATTTATAACTCGTTTGAAAATAAAAATGTTGTATAAAACTGACGTACAAATTGAGGTAATATTCCCATCTTTCAGTTATATAACTGGCCAATATAATCGGTTATTAAAGTTAAAAATACAAAATTGATTCTACTTCATTGAAATTGTGCTACGTTACACATTCGTAAACGTTGGTATGCTCGTGTAACGCATGGTCGTTACTAATGTAGTTTTTCGAAAATGGTTTTATAAATTTTTTCCAATAATATTGTCATAAATTGCGTATTGATAATAAATATATAAATTTTTTACAAGTTTCAGTGTTGGTTGAACCCGAAAACCCCATCCCCCAGAATATAGCCATGGTGTGACGTCCTCTTAGACTTAGAGAATAAAATATTGTTTTTTTTTTTAATTTACCAGTACTTTAATGATATTATTCACACTGTAAACTCTAAATTATTTTTGATGGTGCGGTCTGAATCAGAATATATAATATTTTACATTTTTTACAAATATTTAAATTTGATTTCATTCAATTGTGCCGCGGAGTCCCTAGACTATACTCATGGAGCCCTTGGTCTTCGCGGAGCTCAGTTTGAGAACCGCTGCTTTAAATGTATGAATGAAAAATGTTAATTTTGGCATAAAACAACAATTTTTTTTTTTCTGAAAACATAAAATTTTTAATTGAAATCGTGTTTGATATTTTCTTTTAGAAATTGATTTCTACAATGCTTTTCTACCTGTGGTAAAATTTTTTGAAACAGTGACTCAATGAATACATTTGTTTAAGCTTCTTTCTGAGATTAGAATTTGTAATATTCATATTATAACATAATTTTATCTTTAATTGCATATTGTGTTACTAAATAAGTAATAATGAACTTTAAAAATTTTTATTTTTATGAAATGTAATTAATACATTTTTTATTGTAGATTTAAGACTTATAATGTATTGTTGAGAAAAGTCCCTAACAGAATTGAGTTGAGAAAAATTTTTGGACCCCTCCCATGAAAAATTCCTAAATACACCACTGGACCGGTCAATGGTTTGATAATAATGAAAATAATAATTACCATGACAATATTATTGGGAAATACGGATTATATGTTATTTTTTAACCAAGGCTAGTGACAGGAGCGTATTTACAAGTTTACCGCTTGTAGTCCTGTAGAAAATTGATGCTCTAATATACAAAAATAAATAAATAATAAATACCTAACAACATATTATACATTCATACATAATAATATTATGATACAATTGTTTTGCATTGATGAATTAATGTACAGATTAAATAGATGATCTACGTGTTGATGTAGGCACATATCTATAGTGCCTGTGTATAAATACGTCATTGGTTAGTGACTTACAGCATTCGCACATTTGTTATGTGAAACGTTAATCAGAGTAGGCTTTTAAATTTATTTTATATTTAAAAGAATTTATAAATAAAAGCTTTTAGACTTAAGTTCATATTTATGAGTAATTTAGAGTTTACGTAATTGTTCTACTGTTTTCTAATTTTATTACTTTGCTATTTATTGGAAATTACTATCATGCATCATGTGAAAAAATTTCTATTAAGACCACTTGTAGTGATCAATGAACTTAGAACATTATTAAATTATTGATTTAGTGATTCATTGTGCACAGATAAAAATATTCCTGAAAAATTCTTTAATGCAATCGGACAACTGACAATATCAATCACTTTTTGGTATTATTTATTGGGACTTTTTTTATATACAAAAATACAAATACAACAGCAAAAAAAATATTTTTTATTTTAAGTAATTGGTGTTATTCTGGATTATGGATATCTTGAACAATGTTTAATTAATTTTTATTTGAACTTTTTAGTGCATATTTTTTTAACTTGAAAGATTATTAAAATGCATAATTTACATTTTATTGACAAGTTTCACGGCGCATATTTTATGTTTTTTAAAAGCTATAAGTTTTGAGTCCTGATTATAATTTACATGTTGACATTTGTATATTGTATATTTTATATGGATTATCAATATGAAAAAGTAAAAATTATATAAAAGAAAACGTAATGCTCTTATAAAATCAAATATCAGTATGAAATTCTTTATCATTTAAAAAAATGTTTTAAGAGGTCTGAGATGAGAATTATATCTAGGATTAATGGTGAGTTATTAAATATTTTGGTACCCCTGAATTTTGTGTCTAATTGAGCCAATACTTTATTGCTAGTTAGTTGAAGTTTATAAAAAATTATATTTACAATTTAATAAATACATATTACGTATCGGTATGAAGAAAAGTCTAAAAACATAATAATTCAACAAATAAGAATCAAAATGTATTTTTTCATTGTTAAATATTACAATATAAAAATTAGAACTAATATACAAGTGAGTAGAGTGCAGTTATTACATATTATAATTTTAAGATCGACACTATAGGACTTTACAAAGTGATATTTTAGAAATAACATGTAGAATTAAAACAAACGCTGATTTCAATAAATTATTTCATCAAAAGTTTTATTGACAATACTACAAGTGGATAATTGAGTGGCATATAGGTACCTACAAATTGGTTTTATGAAACAGGATTGCTTCTTAAGTTTTAACAAATAATATACCAACAACATATCCGTGTACTTGCAAAATTGCAAAAATGTAATTATAAAATCTATTAAACATTTTTTTTTTCATTTTAGCACCGTATCAAACACTGATTTCACTATTGAAGATAATAGAAGTAAATATGAAGAAAGCTTCAGAGCCAATAGAGATGCACAAGAAAGTGGAGGACAAACTAACGAGGCAGAAAATATATATACCATGTCAAACATTGAGATTAGAAAACGAAAAAGATTAGACGGAGATGATAAATTATTTTTTTCTGGTAGATTTAAAGGAAGTAGAGCCTGAACCTTTAAATTAAAATGTGGTTCATAAAAAATTATCATTAATGAATTCAGAGAACCTAAATCAGTAAAAATGTTTATTAAAAGGTAGTGTTGCTGTCATATTAATACTTATTAATATTGACTCTATAAAGCTAAAGTCTATATTTCACCCTTGTTGTCTCAACTAAAAAAAAAATTTTCTTTCTCACCTCACCACGAATTCCTACCATCACAACATGAATGTCCGCCGACCCATTATGAACCTTCACTATTTCAAGATTAACTTTAACTACAAAACAACCATACCCCATCTAATAATTTCAACCATGACACTTATGATAATTTCATCCTGATAGTTGTCCATCATCATCTGGATGTATGAATCTCATTTTGTATAATCAAAGAAAATTCTCTACTTTTAACTTTAACAATGTACAAACTCTATAATTTTAAAATAAAAACAAGTTCTTATTTCTTAATATTATTATTATTATTTTTATTTTTAATTATTTGTACCTACCTTTCTAATTATATAATTTCTTTAATTTTGCTTAAGTTTTTCTATTTTTTGTTAAAGTACTTATCTAACTCTTAACTAAATTACATTCTTACCCCGATCTATATATAATAATACATTTCACATAGATACAGTTTCAGTATTTCGTTCCCTACAATAAATAACTAATAAATACTTATATAATAACTTTTTGGAATTTTATCAAAAAATGAAGAACTATATTTATTTTAAGATTATATGAATAAAACTATTTTTAAATTTGTTCTGTAATTTAGGTTTTAAGTTTGAAAAATAAACTATGTGTGCTTATATAGCACAATTATGTTTGTTTATTTGTAATAATAATAATAAAAAAAAAAATCTATGTTTTTCCAATATACAAAAAGCTAATGCATTTATCAAATGTATTTGATTAATAATTATGAAGTGTTAATTGTTCTTTTTCCAAGAAATATATTTGGTAATAATTCTATGGAACTATCACTTATACCAGGAATGAGTAAATGGCGGTCCATGCATTTTATTTATTTGGCCCGTGCAACATTTTCAAATTACTTTTTACAGTTTTATTGTTAATCTATACTAGATTTTATTATGTTTTTCGTGATTCAGCAAAATCCACTTATATTCTGTAGTTGAAACACGTGATCCTATAGTCTACATTTCCTATAGTTTGGTCTGTAAGGAAATTTATTTTCTTTAATTTTATATGCTTCATGTTAGAAAATGCACATTCACATTATGTAAGCAGTTCCAAACATGGATAAAATGTATGGCTAAAATCTCGTAACATTGGATATTTTTCAAAACTAGATAAAAATTAATAATTACATTTAATGAAAAGCATGTTATGAAAATTGAAAATGTTGCATCATATAAAAAAAGTGTGTAAGCCAAATAAGGCCTGATGTCCGCCAGTTGCTCATCCCTGTTTAAAATGCAACTTTTTATTCATAAAATGCATGAGATTTATATTAATTTATGAAGTAATTAAACAAATTAAGAAAAATTTAAAAATTATTATTTGTTTTGTAATATTAAGTATTGAATATATTGTTGTATTTGCTTTAAAAGTTGTATGATTAAACATTAAGGAACTTTTAATTATAATTTAGTATTTTACCAATTCATTTAATTGATAAATAAATTTATGTATCTGTTTGAGTAAAATAAATAATGATTTTTCTGCCTTAATACACTGCCTTTCATTTTTAAAATAATCTTTAAAGTCATCTCTTACGTTAAACCCTTCAGCATTTAAATATCCAAATTCTCTTATCAACGATGACATGTTTTATTGATAATAGTTCCATTTTTTGGATCATATTGATAGAATATTTTATTATTTTTTTCAAGTTTACATCTGTTGCATAATGTGTGAACAAGTGGGTTATTATCACATTTAATAGACGGTGGCATCTCTATATAATCGGACAGCTGCCTCAAGGTGTCAAGAAATAGGGAGCGCTGCTAAATGCACCAAAAATAATTATTTTTATTAAATATTCATACATTGTCATAAAATAATTGATAAAACAATATCTCTAATCATAGTGTAATAGCTAAATTTTATGTATATTAATAAAAAGTGTTTAAAATAATTCATTATGGTAAAATCAAAAAAATTGTCTAAAAGTAAACAAAAATTAAGTTCCCAAAATAAAGTTCTATTCATTGTCACGATGATGATGATTTTTAATCATATCTGTATATTGCATGTAAATAGATTTAGTTCAAGTACCTAATTATTATAAGTGAAGAAACTGCTATGTTGGTTTTTTATGATTGTTTGTCTAATGAGAATGGCCAAAGAAACCATGTGTGACTGCATTTGTCACAAACTAAGAAGCAGCCACTGCTGGTGGATTAAATGTTTATAAAAAATTAATTACAGAACCAATTTTCATAAAAATTATAAACTATGTAAAAATATGCGAAGAATATTTAGGTAAAAGACATTCCAGTAAAATAATAAAAAATTTTACAAGACTTTGATTAAAATTTTTTTTTTATTTTACGTAAAAAATGACTAGTTGTACACAAACTTTAAAGTTTAACTTTAAATTGTTAAAAAGAAAAGTTGACTTACAATTTCCAATATTTTTTCAGTACCATTATTAATGCTTATTCTATAGTATTTTTGTATACAATTGTCAGGTCTTAATATCAAAAGATAAACATTTTATGAAATAAATACTTATGAAAAAAGAAAATCAATTTACAGCATTATCAAAGTTCTGTACTTACATCACAATGGGTCTAATGAGTTTGAAATTCTTATGAAATATGAGAGTAAATTTTTTTAGTAGTTGGAGAAAATTTTGAGTTTCTATAACTTATATTTTGGAACAGGAGTTATAACTAAAAAACTTAAATCAATTTCTTTTAAATATTTGTCTTTATTTTAAATGTTGAACAAAGTGAAGAAGCTAGTGTTTTTACAATGATGTTTATTTTTTTTTTGGGTACACTTTTTTGTATGGATCTACTAGTCCAAATATCTCGATCAGCAACTTTTTTAAACCTGACTTGCCTCTATTAGTACTTTAAACAGGTATTTTTTTGAATTTCTTAATTCTTCAATTTTTTTTTTGGGGGGGGGCTTCCCAAATTTTGACAAAAAGACTTGGAAACCATAATTTTTTAATTCAAACTTTATAAAAATTTAAACGTAAATAGACAATAATATGAGAAACATTTTAAATTTAATGTAATGACAAACAGTGGATCAATAAAATTCCAGTCATAATTACTAAGACAATGTGCGATTTACCATGAGAAATCTGTTTTGCCACACCATATTAAGTGGTCCATATCTTTTGTTTTTATTGTTTAAGTGTAAGTTAGAGAACTGTATACATTTTTATTTTATAACTATAATGTTATAAATATGATGTTGTAAATAAAGTAAAGCAAAATAACTGAACCATAAGTATTATCATCATGATTAGGCGCCAACTTTACGGAACACTGGGGGCAATTGTCCTCGTACTTTGACTTTAATGTAGGTAAAATCAAATATTCATATAATTTTTTTTTTTTAGTTATAAATAAAACCAATTAAGAGAATTGAAATAATATACATGAACAGTATAAGTGTTTTATTTCCTAAAATAAAGTATATTAAGTGTAATAACTTAAAAGTATACATCAAAATTAAATTACATATTGTTCAAAAAATAATATTCTTTATGTTGGTATTTACAAATAGCAGTTCTTTGTTGAACATTTTACAAAAAAGTCAATTAAATAGATTAAATTTATTGTTAATATTTTAATGTTATCTAATTTGAATTCAATAATATTTATTTACACATTTTAATTTCTACTTCTAATTAATACAAAGTTTCTCACAATTTGTTGAAATGTATAGTTCTTGTGCATTATCAGTTTTGTTATCGTATGTTGTCCATTACAAGTTATGTTCAGGGGCATACTAGCCCGGTCAGCTAGTCAGCGATCGCTAACTAGCCCATCGTCTTATATTTTACTAATTGGTCTGTACTTATAAAATTGTATGTGTGCAAGTAACATGAATAAGTGATACTTAAATACTTAAATACTTTACTATACTTATAAGGCACTTTCACACAAAACCACTCGCTTGGCTACATATATTTTTTGAAACGCGTCAGTAACGCAATATAAATATACCTAAAATATTATTGATAGGTAACTCAAAACGATTGATCAAAATCAAACATGCATTGTATGCAACTATCATGATTTATGCATGCTTTTAATGTATTTTATATGTGCCACAAAAATATTTGCTATAGTATAAAAAATTTATAAATACTATTAAAAAATATTTTAAAAATTCAATATTTGCACTAAATGTATGTATTTGTATAACTTATATAGAAGTGTCTTTTCATTCTAATACCACTTTTTAAAATTTTAGATTCTGAACGAAGTGAAGAAGCTTATGTTTTTACAATGATGTTTATTTTTTTTTTTTTTTTCCGCTCTGTGAACACTTTTTCGTATAGA
>JAIPRM010000625.1:34961-51107 GCA_025469315.1 Stegophylla sp. TES_Ste_2020 | reverse complement strand
TTCGTTCAGAATCGTTTTACTGAAGAAATGATTTATCGTTTCTTTAAAATTTAATACGCCCGTCAAGAGAATACCACCCGTCGTGCGAAGTACACCCATCGTGCGAAGTATGTCCGGCTTTTGTTTTATTATATCTGCACAAATACGAAACGATCTGCAGGTTTTTTAGCCTCGTTGCCGAGGAATCGTACAAGAGTATAAGAAATTTTGATCGACAGGTTTTTGTCGCTGCTTAAACGGATTTTTTTTCGTTCTTTTTATCTAATCTCGCGACGTGTCACACACAGGTGAGCTGCGGCCGGACAACGGCGACAGGCCGGCGATCGACCCGCAGCCGTTGCTGATGTTGGAAGCGCCCAAACCGCCGGCGCGCCGACTGTCGCGCAGCACGATGTCGCTGAAGATCACGTCCGAGCCGGACTTGACCGCCGCGCCGAGACCGCCGAAACCGCCGGTGTTCCAGTTTTTCCCGTCGTCGCCGACACCGGCCAGCCTCGCGGTGCCCATGACGCCGGTGAACACCGATCCGTCCATTCCGAGCGGCTTCTCGCCGCAACTCTATCAGGCGTACACGTCCAACAAGGCCACCGAGTTCTTCTTCAAACAACTGGACGGTAAAGAATATTGGTTCGAAAATACCGGGGAGGGGGGGAACCGTTTGGAGGAGAGCGGAGCGAGTCGTGCACCGACACCACCTCGATTTCCGACGAACGAAAACGAGAATCTAACACGTTTGATATATATATATATATATCAATGAGATAAACTAATTAGTTATTTATTTTCCAATCCAAATAAACCCAGTTACCTATGATACTAATGATATTATTATTATTAATTAAACAATTTTAAACCGTATAATATTTTAGATTCCGAGTAAAGCGAAAATGCTCTACTCTCAGCATTTTACAATAACGATTATTTAATTTTGTTTTAAGGAAGTTTTTTTTCCGATTGTAATAAACCCAACAATTGTTGGGAACGTCTCCTAGTCCGGATTTTAGACTCCGAGTGAAGCGAAAAAGCCAATGTTCTTACAATGTTAATTTTTTTTTCTGTTAGCACTTTTTCAATTATTGTAGAAATATTTATCCAAATGTTTTGGCCAATTCATTTTTGAATCAAAATTTGCATCTAGATGGTAGTTTTGAGAAGTCAATTTTCGAATTCTCGATATTTTTCACAAAATTTGTGAATAACCACGCTTAATATGACAAAATAAAAAGTTTTAATCTCTTTTTTTTTTTTGATCCAAACTTTATGAAAATTGAAACATAGATTGACAATAATAAGAGAAATGTTTTTATGCAAGAAAATTTTGAAAATGTGAAAAAAAATCTTTGCATCTTATGCAACAATTTTTTTCTCGTCAAAATGTTTTTTTCCTGCTCTATATAATCGGGTGACGTGAGACTTAAAAAGTAATTAATATATTATAATTTAAGATATTATATAGTATAAGATTTATTATATTATAAGATATTCTTCACTCAAATAAAATGCAGAGGGTAGAGGGTATAACTAAGGGGCTTAAGTGTATCCTATACATATCGCCCCTCAGTACAACTTTTATGTGTAGGACTTACATATTAATGTAATTAATATATTGGCGTTTGATGTACAAAAATAATTATTTTCGTTTCCTTCAAAACTTCTAAATTTGAACTTAAAAAAAAGAAAATATGATTATTGAGGAATTTAAAACGACAAACGGATAGTTTCCCGCGAACCCCACAGTTCAATAATGATGTGTTTTACCGAAGCAATATTAGAATACAACGTGCGATTGCGTTTGTTTTTCCGCGAAAAGGATTCAAAGACATCATGTCCACGGCCAAAACGAGACTGAGCTTCGGCGAACGCGCCGTGTTCTGGTTGTACGACAAGATCAGAGAGTGGTCCAGGATGTGGCTGACCCACGTGTTCCTCCTGTTCATAGCCGCGGGTTATTGCGCGGCCGGCGCGCTCATATTTCAAGCGGTCGAAGGCAGTTGGTCGCCCGACACCTCGAACAAAATTTTCAAAGAGAGAGAACAGCTGATCGCGAACATCACTAGAGTAAGTATGACGATTCGTTAAAAAAAAAAAAAAAAACAAAAGACCGTCTTGAAAAACAATTGAGTTTTGCGTATAATTAATACGATAGTTTTAAAACGAGTATTTGGACTACAATGTTGCAAATTTTATTTAAATTTTTATCAAAAACCGGACATACTTCGTACCACGGACATTATTCGCTCTTCGGGTCAGATACTCTTGGTGGGTGTGTTGAAAATTACGACTATTATTGTTCTTTATTCTTACGTTACTTCCTTCGTTCACAATCGTCTTATCGAAGAAATAATTAATCGTTTCTTTAAAATTATACACACCCACCAAACGTATCTTACCCGTGGGAGCAAAGAACGTCCGTGGTCCGATTTTCTTATCTGTACTTTGATTTACCTACTTTTTTTAAAATGCGATCATACTAATTTTTAATATATTTAATACAATTCTAACTGGAAGATATTATAGGTATTTTGTTTACTCGCTTTAGCTTATGAACAGAACGGTGGACAAGAGCGACTCGATATTCTCGGAAACCAGAAATCTCCTGGTGAAATACGAATCTTTTATCGCGGCCAATCATGAAAAAAACAACACGAAACCGGAATGGAACTATTTGAATTCGGTGTTCTACTGCGGTACCGTGTTCACGACCATAGGTAAGTGCGAACAGTCTTAACGCTCGAATCGCCATGTGACACTGCCACAGGCGCGACTAGAGCCTAAATATTGGAAGTGCTAAAATTCTGTAACAAAAAATAACCTCGGGGCTACACCCCCACACCCGCAAATGCCATTTCTCCATTATTTATGAATCACAATAACCATTCTAAAAGTTATATATTTATGCATGATTAAAATATTAAATTACATTCTAGTTTTATTATCTTAATAATTAGATATTTGCATATCATATTTTTCTTGGTCACATGCAATATTTAATCGAAACAGTTTCAACGTGTTTTGTTTTTGATTTGACCCATTGTCTAAAAATAATTCAGAATCAAACGGTTACCCCTTAATGTGTACCATATCGTTATCGTCCATTCTTTCATCAATTTAAGTATCGTTAAATAACTAGTTAGTAAATTCTAGTTAAATTTTAGCAAAACAGTTCTGAATTATTTTTTTTACACATTAGGACGTATATATAGGCACTTCAAAACTTAAAAATATTTTCATTGACGGAATTTTACTGTAATTATTATTTATTATAGTTAGAGTTAAAATAACAAGGGGTTCTAAACTTGAACTCGGGGATGCTGAAGACCCAGTTGAGCCCCCCTAGTTGCGCCACTGGCCACGACACAATCGATATTTTAATATCGTCCGTCTGGTTTGCTGAGAAACGCTTCGACGCGACGGTCTTAAATTTTACCGTCTAAAAAAAAAAAAATAATTTAGATTAAAAGAGATATTTTTCATTTATTTTTTTTTTAATCACCACAACGTTAATTACTATCGTGTCTCTGCGTATCCGACGAGTGAGTGCCTTTAACAAGGAAGAAAACTCATTTAGTATATAAAAGAATCGAATTCGAACAAGAGCGTATTCCGCCGCGAAGATGAGTTTCGTCGTTCGTCCGCCAAGTCAGAAACGAGGGAATCGAATTTGTTACCGTTTAGGCCGTAATCTAAAACATTAAAACGATTATAAAATCTCGTTTTATTCGTAATTAAAAAAATTATATTCAAACGATAATAATGCCAAAAGGGTAGAAATACTAAAAAGCGCATAGCGCGACATTTCACTCGTTTAAAAAAAATGTAATAGTCGACACGTCTTAAGTATTAAATTGTCTGTAAAATTATCGATACAAAATCATCTTTGCTCAACTCCAGATAATGGAGAAAAAGCAAAAACAGTTTCACTTATCACTAGGGTATGGATTTTTATGTATTTACATATTTGTCATATTATCAATTATTATGTGAAAATAATTGAATGATTCTACTGTAATAGAAATGTATTTGGGGACTGACCGATTATTTTTTAAGCTACGGTTGATAATATTATATTTTGTTACATATTAGAACTGACTTAGATAGTTTTTTTACACATCCTGCTTTTATATTATATATTTTTGTTTCATATTTAGTTATTATTATTATTATTATTTTTTTTTTTTTTAGTAATTGTAAGGATCTAGGAAAGAGGAGAGGGGCGTTTTAGAGAGGAAAAAAAAAATTTTAAAAATTACCCACTAGATAGTGAGATTTTAGATTTGATTTAGATTTTATTACATATATATTTTATAAAAACAAATACATATATAATATTATATATGTACATATTTTCGGATTTCAAATACATATAAATCCGCGCACTACTTTGGCACTTATACCGAAACTCATACCGAACGAAATTCATGCAAAACACGGTTCCCAACAATGTCAATTTTATTATGCGACAAATATGATATTTTAATTAATAATTTAATAACGGCATAGTGTACGTCAATCAAATTTAAGGCCAATCATGGAGATAACGTAAATAGGGCAAATAATAAACTGTAGAGTCAAATGCCACTGAACATAAGTAATGTCAAATCGATAATTTTAAAATTTTGTTTTTAAAAAAACGTAAGTCATTTAGTTTTTAAAAATATAATTTACTAGGCGATATAAAAATATAAATAATATCAAAAATGTATCTTTTAATTTGGCTATATTAATAATTGTAATTATCTTTACCTATTAACACTTTACTAGAAAAAAATTCGCTTCTATCTAGATAAAATTGCGTTCAATTATCTTTATCTATATAATTGTTTAATTATCTTTGTTCAGCACTGCTCTCAGTTGGACATTTCCTCCGCCTCACCAAACACAAAGAACAATATTATTGATCTTTAATTAATTTACATAGTTATACGAATAAATCGAATAGTATTTCATCATACTCCCCAAACACGTTTTTCGTCTTTAAAACTATCGAATACTAAAGCTGAAAAATTAATCACGGAAAGTACTGAAAAACAGAGCGTCAATTAATACGTCGTCAACTATATTTATACGGATAATATTTATCCGTAAAGCAAAAACTATTTCACTCTATTTTTTTTTTTTATATCAAACGGTTCTAGGTTTTCTTGTATTTTCACCGAATAATAATGACTCCGAATCATTAAAAACGCAGTAGTCACACGAAAAGTTTTCAATTCATTTCCTGCGAATAATTAACGAATCACGTAAATCCATTATGAAATATTCTAAACAGTTAAACGTAAATAATACAGAGAGTCGAGGACAAAGGTTGATACTGCAGAAATGAGTTAGCAAAATAAATCGTCGAAATACTTATAATATATTCGTTATTATTATTATTATTATATACAAAGAAAATAAACCAACAAAATTATTTAATTAATTAATAACAGAATAAAATCGTATTTATTTAGTGAACAAAACGCAGAGAAATGCAAACTACTTAATTTTTCTCAGTTAATTAAACAACAGAATATACCTACGCACTTAAATAAGGGATAGTTAAAAAAAAAAAAAACGTTTACTCTGTAATTAAAATTTGTGAGAGAATGGATAATTAATGGAAATAATTTGACCTCAGTAAATAGAAAAAATGAATCGTTTAATTAATTCTAAAATTGCGGTGACGTGTACGCCGTCAAAATTGTCGAGGCCGAAATCTAAACCGGAAAACGTTTTTTTTTTTTTTTGATTTCAAACCCTGAAATTCATATTGCAGGTGTATCAATTTAGATTATATTTGTTTGTTATAAATGAAAAATTCGTCATTGCCTATTTTGGTTGCATTTCAACTGATTTACAAATTAGTTTTGATTTCAGGAAGTTTAAGTAAAAGTCAACTGAATAAGGGTTGGAAATTTAATTTTGATTTATATGATTGAGTACTCGTTTATTTATTTATTTGAAATGAGTGAGTTGACGTGAAGACTTTTTGGTTCAAGTACAGCTTTTACTTCGGATTTGCATGGCAATGAATATGCTTGGTATAAAAAAATGAGTAAAAATATACACAATATATATAAAAATATAACAAATCATAAATATTAATAGTTAGGGTGATGATGCTTTAGGCTCATAATGTTTCATTGTTTATAATTTTGAGCGAACTGCTATATTTAGGTAACACGCAGTGTCCGTAGACACAGTGGAATTATTTTGAAAAAGTCATAGGCAGAAATGGGAGCCTTGGAGGATAAACCCCTCTAAATCTACTCAAAGTCTCTCTAGATTTTGTTTACTTACATAAGGCTAATACTTAATAGAGGTTAAATCGAACAAATAAATATTTTAACCCAACCTCCCTTCTCAAATTGTTATTCTATTTCTCCAAATGGAGAAGGCAAAAGAGACATTGGTCCCAGAGACTTTACCCATAGTTCAAAATTATCACTTTGATCCCTTTAAAATATCACTGACGTATCACGTGGCGTCAGATAAAACTGAAATCTTTGTTTTCATTGTGGAAAAGTCTACATAATATAATTTACGTATTATACATAATATTATAAACTATATTTTCCTTCAAATTTACAATTTAAAAGTTAAGTATCGTTATATCATTTTTTAAATTATTATGTTTTATTCACAAATAGTAAATTTTCTCAAGCTTAATATTATTATGCAAAGTATAACGATGTGTGAAATAAACTGTAAAGTAGAGAAAACATTTGTTCTATTGGCAAATTTAGTACCTAACTGTTATCATATGATGGGGTAAAAGAAGTAAATTAAGAAGAGAGTAAAGATGCTTTGTTTTGTTTCGCTCCATCGGATTCACACTATCACACATTTTCAAGTAGGTACTGGCGTAAACGACGGTGATAAAAAACTGGAAACTGTCAACCAACGTGAGTACGATTTAAACCAATGAAATGTTTTCCGACATTCAAATGCAATAATTAATATATTGTCAATAGTTTCATTACTTATAAACAACAGATGTTTAATCATGCAAATATTCTACGCGTTCTAAATGATTTATTGTGTGTAAAATCAAATCAAATCGTATATAAGATGAATTATTATTTTGTTGAATAATTTTTTTTTTTTTTTTTGTCAATTAAATATTCTAAATACATTTATTGGAAATCGATGCAACTGAACCCTTTTAGTATTCGTATTGATCTAAAATTGTTTGCTACCGAATTAATTATCTGTTTTAGTGTTGCAACGAATACCGTAATAATATTAACTATTTCAGAGATGAATCTGTTGAAAGCATACAAATTTACACCACTATATTCGCTATCGTTGAATATTTCAATCATATAAAATAAACCTTCTGAGACTTGAAAGGACTGAAGGACTGGGAAAAACCTATTATTCTAGGAAGTCGAGGCATTGAGAAAATGTCTCCTTTTCTCTCCCCGAGGATCCTCCACAGAAGGGTAATGTAGTTATTTCAAAACGTATAAGTACATAATTTAATTGGCAAGAGACTTGGGGAGTACTAGCATTTATTACTTGTTTCCCCCCCCCCTTTATCTGGAAACTTGTTTACCATTTATTGACGAATTCGAACGATTTACAACTTGAATATTACAAAAGTTAACGTTCTTTGCAAAGAAACCTTATAGTTCATAGATTGCATAAGCGTGCACACATTTATTACAGACACCGATAAAACGATAATGGTCAGTACAGTGTTTCTCTGATCTTTTTACACACCACCCCTTTATGATTTTCAAAAATATAAACTCATTTATTGTAAAAATTTGTAACTTATTTTATTGTAAAATATAAACTACTAGTTTGAATTTCGATTTAAATACATCTGAATTCACAGACAAATTACTCCAACAAAATTCCATAATGTTATAATGTGGGTGGAGGAGGGAGTGCCACCTTGAGGCAAAAATATTTCTATCACCTTGAAGACATCCTTAAGGTGTAATGAAAAATAAAATTTTGAACAATTTTGTTTTTATATAATAAGTTGAACATACACAAAAAAAAAATCCAAATTATTCCATTTTTACGGTCGAAAAAATGGGATGAGCATACTTTATAAATCACCCTGTACACAAGTAAATGGATCATTGTATAATGTTTCAACCGTTCGGAGACTCTTTCGGTGACCGCTTTACGGCTACATACGCGCGTGCGCGATCCTTGGTTAGATTAATTTTTTGATTTTGATTTTGAGTTCGCCGCTGAAACGAATTCGAGACTATATATATACATATATATATTTTGTAATAAAAAGGAACAGGGCCCTTATTCGGCATAGTAATAATAAACACGTCTACAGTGGCACGGGACACGCGAAATTAATGGAAAGTCGAATATTGTCGTGCGTCCGCGCGAATTCAAAAGACGAAAATATATATATATAATATATGTTATGTAAATAAACGCGGATAAAAGTACATAAACTATAAAAGCGAGAGGAGAAGACAAATCGTCTTTCGCGAGCGCCCAGCAGCGCGTTTTCCGTGTATATATTATGTATTTTCATGGGCGCTGAAACAGATAGAGTAATAAACCTCTAGTACCGGCGCCGAAGCGTTGGAAAAGAATAATAATACATAATATGAATTACAAGCAGCAGAGCAGAGCGCTATACGATAAAAATATAATCTCTGAAATGCATAATTTTTCCACTCGGCGGAGACGAAAATCGTATTTTGACTTTACACAAAAGCTGTTGGTCCGCTGAGATTTCTCGCAGACACACGGCGCGGCGCGGTGACGAAAGTTAAGCGCTTTGGAAGCACTACTGTTGGTTTCACTTCAGGAGTGCGATTTCACTGAAGACGCTGGGGACGCCGAAGCCCCTCTATTTTGTTGTTATTGTACGGTTATCGATAACCCCCCCCCCCGACGCCTTCAATCGCCAATTAACAATATTGCATAATTTTGTACTAGTTTCCTGGTATTCTTTTAAAAGTATATATTATTATTTAATAACAAATTATTCATTAATAAACGTATTATTATAATGTTATGAACTGTTGAAACTATTAAGCTTATTTATTTTTAAAATATAACTTAATTTTACAGTTAATAATAATAATAGCATTATCCTCTTCTCTCTTTTAATAAAAATAATTACAACTTTGTTTATATGTATTTTTCAATAATATGTGTACTTAATTGGCGCCGCGAGTCGGGTGCCAATTTTTTTGTTGTATTGTGCGTGTGTGATCTTCTCGAGTTTTAAAGATAACAAAATAGACTGAAAGCGACATCGGTTTAGGCATCTTAATTCCATAGTTTGATATGAAAACTATAAGCATTAATAAACATTGTGCAATAATATGAAAATCAATTGCTAAATAATTTTGCGTTTTTTTTTTTTTTCTTTTAATTTGCACATTGAAAGTTGTAAAACAAAATGAGCACAAAAGTTTAATTTTTACATAACTCCTATTATACGCGTTAACCTAACCTACCGTAGCCGAAATTTTACTACGAAATGTTGTTTTTACAGCATTCAGTGATCTATAATTTAAACCGAGGATCCAACTGTAGCTAGTTAAAGTGATACCTATTTTGTGAATATTAGAATTGAGTGATACAAAAATTGTATACATTGAATATAATATAATTTTGAAAATATAGCCATGATCTCAAAAAATTGATTTTAGACGGAAAATTCGGTGCAATTTTAAAATTGAATCATAACCAGTATTTATTTCAGGGGGGTTGCTGGTGGGGACTGTGCCCCCGGAGAAAAATACTATACCCCTCCGAGAAATAACTATACATAATAATTACACTGCATATACATATACATTATACACTATACGGGTCCCTCCCCCCCCCAACAATTTTCGATAACTCTCCGGAGTTTAAGGTCTGAAATAAACACTGATCATAATAAACACAGTCGTTCGTTCTAGATATTTATGGGACGTTCATGGCGTACCATCTCGTAGCGACGACTTCCGAGAGCAGCAGTCTCCCGCGTCTCGTTTGAGTGTATATCGTGGCATCAGTTAGGATGCACTCGATGACATCGCGTGTTCTCAGATAAATAACCGTCTCCGTAGTTTTGTTTTATTCGGTAGACATAATATTTCCGTTGTAAGACTAATACGACTGAAAGGTAATATGAAAATATAAATTAGCTTAATCGCGTGTCGAAAACAAAAAAATTAAGCAAAGCGAATGTATTTATCAACAATATTTTACGGTGGAAAAAATAAATGCAACATAATTGTTTAAAGTGTTCTCGACTAACAGCTTTGTTATTAATAATATCGTATGTATATTCACGATTACGATAAGCCAGATATAGTAGCCAAACAACGAACCCGTGACCAGTGATTTCAGCCACGATATGTTTAAAACAACTAATATTTTTTCATTCACATTATGTATGCAACAAATTTTATTCAAACAGTAAACACTTAAGTGCAATAAGTAACGATTAATTAAATCAATTGATATAATACACTACCTACTTCACTTAAACGCATCAAAACTGAAATCACATATTTATTTACATATATATATATTATTTTTATATACTCGAACCTAAAGACTGTGTAAAAAAACAAATTACCAAAACACAAAAAAAAGCGTGTGATATAATTACATAATAATAACTGGTTCGCTAATACTCGGGCCACGACTCTGCGAGAAAAGTTATTTTCGTACAATTAGCAAACCAAAGGTGGAGAGGAAACAACACGGATTTGTCAGTTGCCGAATGGAGTAATAATCGCACAGAATATAGTGCACATTAATTTATTAATATTTTAGATTCTGAGCAAAGCGAAAAGCTAGTTTTCTTACAATGATGATTTATTTTTTTATTTTTTTTAAAGTCTCAACGAAGTGAATAAGCTAATGTTTTTTCAATGATGTTTATTTATATATATTTTTTTCTGTGGATATACTTGTCCGAATGTCTCGACTAGCAAATTTTTGAAATCAGATTTGTCTCTAGATAGTACTTTAGAAAAGTCATTTTCAAAAAATGACTTCTTAAAAGTACCAACTTGAGGCAAATCCGGTTTCAAAAAGTTACTGCTCGAGACTTTTGGACAAGTTGATTTATACGAAAAAGTGTTCACAGAAAAAAAAAACATCATTGTAAAAACACTAGCTTATTCTATCGTTCAATGTTAAAATATGTATAATTTACACGCATATCAATTAATTAACCATTCATTATGTAATTATCATTAGTGTTTCGATTTGAACAAAGTCCACTTTTCCCAAAAAACATTTTACGACACTTTCCTCAGGTTCAGAAAGTATGTCTACGCCCCACTACTGTGAATATTATAATACAAACGACTTCTACTATATTTTCTACTAGAATAACATTAGATTCTATATTAGTCACACACCGACTCGAACCGCTACGGATTCCCTCTGTTTGTTTTGGTTATTTTTCGAACGAATACTGCGAGAGAAGTTGTCACTGCCGCCTCCGCCACCGCTTTTGGATCCGTATGAGTCAGACTCTCAATCAGGGTTGCCAGACGTTGAAGTAGGTAGAAGTAATCGTTCAAGGACTGTGTAATTCTCGAGTTTTCTATGAAATAATCGCAGGCATATCTGTGCAAAAAAAAAATCATTGCCTCTCTCGCTTTTCCCTCTTAATATTAAAAGTTTTTTTTTCCCCCAATATCAATGCTTCTTTACAAACACACCGTTATCAACTAACAATTAAATATATTACATACGTATAGGGGAGGCTCGGAGAGGACGCTCAGGAATCATATTATCGAAGAAGCTATTGATCATTTCTTTAAAATCCAATACACCCATAAAGGGTATTTGACCTGAAGAGCGAAGAATACCCATGGTGCAAAGGGTTTCCGGATTATTGTTAACATTTTCATCATCCTACTTGATCGAACGTAGTGTTTAATGCAGTTTAACCAATCATTTTAGATGAAGTCCGGACAGACGTTGTACACCATTGATATACTTCGCTTTTCGGGTGGGATATCCTTTGCGGGTGTATTAAATTTTAAAGGAAAGATAAATCATTTCTTCAATTAAACGATTCTGAGCAGAGGTTCTGTGATCATACAATAACTACGTAACAATAACTATTTTTTTGTTGCCAAAAATGTCACATTTCCAAAATTTTCTTAAGCCAAAATCTTTCTCATATTATTTTCTATCGATGTTTAAATTTTCATATAGTTTGGATCAAAAAATGATGGTTTCCGAGTCGTCTTTGTCAAATTTTGGGTAGTTTTTTCCAAAAAAAAAAAAAAAATTGAAAAATTGAGAAATACAAAAAAATGACCTCTTTAAAGTACCGTCTAGAGACAAATCCGGTTTCAAAAAGTAGCCGATCGAAACTTTCGGACAAGTATTTCCATACGAAAGGTTGTACACAGAAAAAATAAATAAATAAAAAATAAAAAAATAAACATCATTGTAAAAACACTAGCTTCTTCACTTCGTTCAGAATCTAAAAAAATTTATAATATATCGGGCCCGGGTGCGACCTTTGATCCATCTTAGTCACACCACTGGCCATTATACAATTACACGGTCGTCGCGACCTGGGGGCAATTAGAACGCGTTTGCCCGTTATGTTTTCCGTGCGTGTTCATTAAACATGCTAATATGGACAATACAAAATATACTAAAAGTGCGAATTGCTGTCGAAACGTACGAGAACAATATCGTAGTCGTCGTCGTCCGACGTGACGGCCGCCAAAACCGGACCGCGGCTGCGCGCCACGCGGATAAATATAACTCGCGTCTATATTTGTACGCGCGCGGCCCAGGCACTTCGGGCAAAAACGCGCGTTCCGCTGCGGTCCGACGACGCTCGCGGCGAGAGTTTGACGGAGACCGCGGCCGCGAGCGCGTGTCGCACGTACATATTATTATTATTATTATTATTATTGTTACTGTCGCGATGAATTACCGCTCCGGACAGAGGCGAGTGTCGACGAATAGTGATTAGAAATCCAGTGGGCAGTACCGGCGGACAGCGGGTCGGACGTCCGGTCGCCGCGCGATCTGTTGCGTCGTGCGGGGAGAAAAACGCACGTGAAAAAAACGCGCGCGGAAATGGACGAGAGCGACGGTGGCGGCGGCGGTGACAGCAGCTGCTGTTACACGGACGATTACGAGACGGACGGTTTTTGGAGCGCGGAAAAAACGCTTTTGGAATCCGTGCGGGGCGTCGGCGTCGACGCTGCGGGGACCGCGACCACGCGGACGGCGGCGGGCAAGAGAAAGAAGAAGAGGACGAAGAAGAAGCCGTCGGCCCGTGGAGAACGCGGAGCTGTGGGTGACGGTGAAAAGGGCGCCGACCAGGAGGGGGGATTGCGTCATCAGTGGCGACGGTTCCGACGGGACAACGACCGACAGTGGCGCGAGCTCAAGGCGGCCGCGCGCAGGTGCTTCGTGGAAACGGTTAGAGAGGAGAAATTCGAAACGAGTCTCTCACTTTTTGTTTTTGTTTTTTTTTTTTTTTTTTTGTCACTTCTGTCATCTACACTCCCCGTCTCTTCTTTCGCTCTAATCGTCTGAAAAGCAAATTTAGCTTACATAATAAAATCATGTTTCGGGGAAGGAGGGGGTTCCAAAAAAAATTACCATGTTTTATTCTTAAGTCTGAGGCGAGAGAACTACCTGGTGGTTTTTTTCAATTATTTTTTTTTTTTTATGAAAAATTTTAATTTTAAAATTTTATGTTTATACGTTTTAGTTACACGTTTTTGGTAAAAATGTACAAATTTTTATATAACTGATGAAAATTCTGTAAAACACAAATTTGGACACTGCGTATTAAATTATTTAGTCATTAGATAGATTGGGCTTAGATCATTTTGTGGCCTTAACAAGTTATCAAAGAAGCGCTAAAATCGGTTCAGTCGTTTTGAAGATTATCCCGTGCAAACAGACAATCTATATATTTTAATTCGATTTATTTAGAAGATAGGGACGATGCGTTTAGATCATCGTGTTGGCATGGTTACCAAAGAACTCCACCGGCCCGTATCCTGTTTCAAAGCAGCATCCGGGCAACTTTTCTAATGTTTTTCTCCATAATAACCATCTTTAAACTATTGCCAACATTTGAAAAAAAAAGAGAATTCGTTAAATCGGTCAAGTCGTTTTCAAATTATGACGTCCACAACAAAATATTATTTCATTTTTATATACATATATAATATTATAATATACAGGTAAACAGTGTAGATAAACGGCTTACTCATATTATACAACAGGGATGGCCAAAAGGCCGATCGCGACTCCATTAATTAGTCTCTCGTTGGGTTAAAAAGAAAAAAAAAAAATGATTTCCTTTGTTATACCTAAAAATCAACTTTCAATCATTCATTCCAATTTCATACAATGTTAATGTATAATTTATCAATTATATTTTTCCAATATAGAAGTTTAAGTACCTAGCCAATGAGTAGGTATTAATTTGAAAAAAAAATTAAATACAGTAAATAATATAATCATTTCAATGATTTTTAAATTATATTTTTCTGTATTAAAAGTAATAATTTGTATTAAATAAAAGACACAGTTCAATGTTTGTCGAGTAAAATCTAAAAATGTTACCAATTTCTATTTCTAGTCCACTTAATTTTGTCATATAGTTAAAATTTGGAAAAGATAAAGAAAAAAAGCTATGGAGGGAATCTAAAGGTTTTTTTTGTGTACATCATAAACATAATAATTCAACAACAATATGAATGATTTATTTTTTCTGATAATTTATTGAATTGATGTAAATGTATAAATGTTGATCATAACACCTTAGAAAAATTCAAAGGTCGGTCTCAAGTCCATGATAGTAGTATATTTCAATCATTCGACAACTTTTACGTGGAATGGTCACTCCAATTTGATATCGTCACATTCATTTCATCATGTTATCATCCACTTTGCGTATTGAAATAAAATATTTATCACAAACAAATAAATTTCATAATTAATATTTACATTAAATATACGAATTAATAATACCCATTTCATTAATAGAAAGCCAGGGTGAGAAAAAGTATCCGCATACTCTCATAATTAACAGTAACGCATAGTGAGTGTAAAATAAATACATTACACGAGGCCATTAACTAAAATTCTAAAATCTGAAATTAGAACGCACAAACATCATTGGTATACCATTTAAGAGCTTATTTTATGGATTTTTTTTTCCGCATATTATAACCAACTTTTCTCTAATAATTTTAATTTAAAACCATATACATTTTCCCCAATCCGTAAAAATTTAACAAAACATCCGATAAAAAATAAAAAAATAATGTAATTTTATATACTTCACAATGCGATCTATGTTTTTTAATTATCTGTGAGTGTTTGCTCGTCAAAACATTCGTTCGAGTATGAATAAATTGATAAAGTTTTTCGTTATTCAAAATTATTATTTTTTATATTTTAAATATAAACTTACTATTACTAAAACGATTCAAATTATAAATGCATATTTTAATGTTTTTTTTTTTTTTTTTAAGTGCATATTATATTGCCTATAATAATAATTTTCAATGCGTATAAATCTCGAACCCTGTTTACGACATAGCTATTACAATATAACGACTTAAGAGACCTTGACCTTCTAATACATACCTTGGACAGTTTCGCATAAAATTAATTATTTTCTTCGGCTAAAACAGAAATCGAATACTGTTGTATTCTAGATTTTGATAAAATGTTTTTTGACAAAATCAGAAGGTTCATTTATGATAATATTTTGGATCAAAAATCACATCCTGGTAGTACTTTAAAGAGGTAATTTTTCTAAATTTTCAATTAATTGTCCGAAAACAAGAAAAATTGCAAAAAATTCAATAAAAACAGCAAAATTTGCGTAAACGAGATTTTCGTGTCATACAAATTCTAACTTTAAACAGTTTAAAAAAAAAATCCGGACATACTTCGCACGACGGGTGGTATTCTCTTGACGGGCGTATTAAATTTTAAAGAAACGATAAATCATTTCTTCAGTAAAACGATTCTGAACAAAGGAAGTTTATAATATAAGAAAATTAAAAATTTTTCAAAAAATGTCCAAAATGTTTTTTCACATTTTCAAAATTTTCTTGCGCCAAAATCTTTTTTATTGGATTTTCTATCTATGTTTAAATTTTCATAAAATTCGGATCAAAAAATGATGGTTTCCGAGTCGTTTTTGTCAAATTTTGG
>JAIPRM010000625.1:9275-34861 GCA_025469315.1 Stegophylla sp. TES_Ste_2020 | reverse complement strand
ATTTGTATTTTTTGTTTTTTTTTTTTTTTTTTTTTTTTTTTGTTTCTTCTTTCTGCAGGTTACGGTCACATAGCCCCGTCCACCAACACCGGTCGGCTGATCACCATCGTGTACGCAATATTCGGCATACCGATATTTCTCATCCTCCTGGCCGACTTCGGCAAGATGTTCACCAGAGGCATTAAATTCCTGTGGGCGTTCGTCCGGCGACTGTACTACACCGGCAGCTGTCGGAAAGTCCGCAGAACCGCGCCCGTCCAAGTGAGTAAAAACAATAATTATAGATAATAATAAAAAAATGGATAAGATAATATGAACATTTTGATAATTTGAGGTTATAAAGGGTTTTATAATATATATATATTTATTTATTGAAATATTAAACGGGTTTGAGCCCAATTACATTTATAAATAGCATTCCAAAATATATTTAAACAATAAAAATACTTAATTTATTTAAGTAAAAACAAAAAAAAAAAATGAAGAAATATCAAGTATATCAATTTAAATGCATAGATAGGTTAGCGGAAACACGTTTTTTAAATGAGTAAGTCGAGATAGACAAGAACGGATCGATTTTATAATTATTGACAAAGTTCATAATACGTAAGAGTTGAGTGTTAGTAGCATAATTAGTAGTTTGAGATTTGACATAAAATAGCTATTTGTTGATCGGGTGTGAACCGAGGAAACTTTGAACGACAGACGACTTAAAAAGTTAGGACAGTCGATATATTGAAATATTATAGATATCAATGTATTATTATTGATTGATTTATAGTAAAATACAGTTATTGATAAATTCCTTGCCAGAGTGAAAGCGCTATATCAAAAACAGTCTTCCCTTCACTACCCGTTCAGACACACTACCCCTTATGGCTTATTTTGTTAATTAGTAACTCCTTTTTTTTTTAATTAGTGAACACCCGGGTGGGAGGGAAAAAAAAGTTTTTCTAACACTTTTTTTCTCAGTTACCAGGGAAATATAAAGCTGGCCGAGTAAAAAATATTTATATATTATTATTTTGTTATAATAACAAACTTTATAATTTTTAAGTAAAATTATCTTGAATAATCTAAAATTCCGCTCAGAATGATCCTATTATTTACCCACAAGAGTATCCCACTCGAGGAGCGAAGAATACCCAAAGCGCATAGTACGTTCTTTTTTAATGGGTTGAATATATTTCACTGCACAACAACGATTTTCGATCGAAAACTTATGTGAATAAAACTCTGGCAAAAATACTTGTTCTCTTTCACCTACAATCACGCGTTTTAAAATCGCAAACGAATCGACCTTACGGATAAACGATAATAATGACCTTTGACCACTAAAAACTCATATATTTCAAAGTGTCGTTTAGATTGAAGAATAATCTACGCAATGATATTTTGAAAAAACTGCACACTTTGTATAATCTTTGGCACGCGTTTAGTGTAGTTTATTTCTATTCTACATTTAAAATACTCGATTTCAATGTAGAACACATAATAATATAATATCTAATGTAACGTTCTTCACAGACGCCCACATACATTTTTCTAGAGCAGGGAGGGGAGGCTGAAATTCAGTATTAATACCTAATATAATAAATTATACTATGAGAACATTTGTGTTTAAATGACGCATGAAGTAAACCTACACGATATTATTATTATTATTATCTTTTTTTTTTTTTTTTTTACAACGTCCTACAGAAAAAAAATAAAATTATATAAGAATTTGAACGTAATAAATGTATTGCGAATTTCTCGACATTACTGTTATGATAAAAAATGTTAAAGGTCTGTGTGCAAACATTTTTCCTTCTGAAAAAAGAAAAATATGCTCTTATTCTGTTACAATAATCAGATTCCGAGGCGGCAAACACACAAATTGCGCTTATTGTACAAATCAGCCCAAATTATATTCATTTTAGATCATGAGCGGAGTGAATAAGCTAGTTTTTTTACAACGATGTAAGTTTCAATCTCCGACTTTTAGAATTACAATTTTCTCCTAGATGGTACTTTAGAGAGGCCATTTTTTGAAATTCTCAATTGTTTTCCAAAAAAAATTGGAAATATTTTCTCATTTTCTTTTTCTTTTTTTTTCTTTTTCTTTATTTATTAGGTATAAAAATGTAAAGTAAAGTAAATCGAAGCAAAGATAAGTTAAGTAAAGTATAAACAAGAAAGCCGGACATACTTCGCACCGCGGGTATTTTTTTCTCTTCAGGTCAGATACTTTTGGTGGTTGTATTAAAAATTAGTAATGATCTTTACATTATTTTGCATTTACTTATAACATAGTTTTTCAAAATTTTAGAAAAACTATGTAAAATTTGACATAAACGCGTTTAAAACTTATTTTATATAATTCGAACTTCATGAAAATTTAAATATAAACAGACTATAATAAAAAAAATTATTTTTGTAAAAGAAATTTTTATTTCGAGCGAAGAATCCCCATGGTACCCAATATGTCTGGGTTTTTTTATGTATAATATTAATTTATTCACATTTTTTGTAATAAAAAATGAATAATAAAAGGTAATTAAAGTTGTAAAAATTATTCAATAAACACTTACGTAGAAAATTATTATTTTTTTATTCTATATCTCTTTTATTTTCGTTGTTCAACAAGCAAAAGAGGGGGAAAAAAGAAGAGGACATTTAATTAAATAGTTGTGGTTTGCCGATATTGAAAATAGAGATTAAAAAATTTCCCAAAATGGATGGTACCATTAGAAGTCTGTGAACTTCTGGTTTGGAATTAAACCACGGAAACGTATTATTCAAAATAAAAATAAAATATATTACCGTAATGGCGTAATACATTCCAAAGGTGCGCGAACGACGGTTTTGTGAATAACAAAACCCTCAAACTCTCGAGTATGCGTGCGCATGCGCATGTCAAAGTCACCCGCATATAAGCCTACGCATATTGTATTCACTTCATGTAAATGAAATAATAAATTTCATATTCTGACGCGAGTAATAATAACCAATACCTAAAGTTAAACAGCAAAACGCGCGGTACAATACAAAACCGTCAGGTGAACACGTTTTTTTTTTTTTTATTAGATCATTAAAAAAAGGCGGTGGTTTTCTTTCTTTTTTTTTCATCGTGACAATTCATTCAAGGGTTGAAAAAATACGAACGCGTTTAATTCCGTTTTTATTTCAAACGCTATATTTTCCATCTCATCAGTAAAATATTTGTACATTTATAACAAGTGGTCGTGCGTTCGAAGAGCATAAAAATAATTAATTTAAATTCATAATCGAAGTACAGTTTATTAAAGGAATTAAACGGTTCATTTGATATTTCCACTAACCGGAGAAACATCTTAACGGAAATTCAATTAGAGAAACGACAGAAAAAAAAATATATTTTTAAATTAATCAAACCGCGCGCGCGATCGTCCGTTAAACTTGAGATTCTCAGAACACGATAGGTGTTATTTTTTTAATTTCTGAATTCAAAAATTGTAAGGTTAATCGACGATTTCGATCGAATTAGGTTAATAATTTAAATTGAAAATAATATAATATCTAAATTATTGCAATACTGCGTGTGCGTAGTAGACGGAAACCACAGAATTTGATCTCATTAAACGCGATTATAATTGCGTTCCCTTAATTGTAAACAAAAAATAAATAAATAAAAAAATAAAATAAATATTCCTTAGTGGGATTTAAAGAAATGCGTTTTCATGAATTTCGGACCAATAAGATAAAAAATTTACGTGTTTTAATTGTCTAATTATTTAAATTTTGAAAATACCTATAATTTAAATCATTTAGCCTCTTTTCTATGTTTTGTTCAGAACCCTTCGAAAAACTTCCAAAAAAATTTTTATGAATTCACTGCATGCCGTCCTACATTACCCGAGCACAATATCTAAATTATGTTTTTGACAAAACGTATAAATGACAATAAAGAGTTGAGGAATATTTTCAAAATTAAAATTGGACTATAATTGACATAAATAAAAAAAAAAACTGTTACAATTACAAAAATCGTTTGATAAAAAAGTAAAGTAAAGGCAAGAAAACCGGACATACTTCACGCCACGGATATTCTTCGCTCTTCGGGTCAGATACTCTTGGTAGGTTTGTGCAATTTTAAAGAAACGTTCGGATCAAAAAATTATGGTTTCCGAATCTTTTTTGTCTAATTTTGGGTAGTTTTTTCCAAAAAAAAAAAAAAGGAATAGAGAAATACAAAAAATGACTTCTACTAACTAGAGACAAATCCGATTTCAAAAAGTTACTGATTGAAACTTTTGGACAAGTAGATCTATACGAAAAAGTGTATGCAGAAAAAAAAAAATAAAGAAACATCATTGTAAAAACACTGGCTTCTTCACTTCGTTCAGAATCTGAAATTGAAATATGAAACACCGGTTTTTATCCGTCAACAATCATAATAGGGAGTAGGGGGAAGAACATTTGATTACGGTTGTGACTTGTGAGACGTCAAAATTATTAAAAAAAAAAAAAAAAAAAAAAACTTCCAAATTATGGTCTTATAAAACACTTGAAACTTCTACCGTTTTCAATCTGCTGCTGTTGCTCTTCTACGCGTACACGTCATTCCACAAACGCTTATCCGCGCGCTAGGCGGCCATTTTAATAAATAACGGCTCGCGGTGATAGACGCGGCGGATCCGTCCGGGTGAAATTTTTCCCTAAACCCGTATAGAAACGCAGCTATTTTTAAATATTAAACGCGCCGAAGTGAATTTCGGCACCAAACTCTTTCGCGAGCGGAATAATAAAAACAAAACGTCGGGATCGATGGTGAGGGTCGGTTGGGAGGGGGGGGGCAGGGGTAGCGACGGAATCGGACCGCGTTTACGACGACCCACTAATGGAGTGAAAGTCCTGTTGAATTTCCTAACCTAACCGACTCGGTCGGTGCACATGGGGTAACGTTTTAAATATTAAACCGATCCGGACGACGAATTATCTCCGCTGGCGGTACGCTAGTATGACGTTAAAATAGACAGAAAAAAAAAAATGGGACGTACTTCGCTCCTCGGGTAGAATACACTATTGTGGGCACCTCAAACCACGACCGCTCTCCTTTTTACTGTCAAATAATTATTGTTATAATATGTACTGTTCATGTGTATTTCGGCTTATGCCGTGTTTATATTAAAATAATATAAAATACAAATAATTCTTAAATATTCTGGGAGGCTATGTGTAGATTTGAAGAGAACCTAAAACCCTCAATCAGAGGAGGCTAAATGCATCTATTAGATTACGCTATTTAGTAAGCATATATTTTACATTCAGGCCGTACACTAACATTTTTTATACTTAATTATACATAATATAATCAAAACAATATGAAACGGATTTTGTGCTCATTTACCACATGTCCGAACTCCGATAGATAACCTATTATCATATTTCCGTTCTACAAAGGGTAAAAACAAAAACTACGTATACACACACACACGCTCAGTGGCGTATTTACGGGGGGGAGGGGGGTACTGGACCCTCCTCAGAACTAAAAATATTCAAAGCAAACAAATATCCTTCAATGAATTAAGTAATAAATAAGTGTATAAAATGCAACGAAGGAACAAAAGAGGAAGGTCCTAATTTAAAACCTTTAAGATTCTGAGTGGACCCCTTACAAATTACTGTCTGATATATATATACAATATTATTATTATTATTATTATTATTTATTTATTTACCATCAAAATTTTTACAATAAAATAGACAAATGCAATGTACAATGATTGATCTCCTCTCAAGCCAATGGCTGTGCGAGAGGAGAGAAATTCTAAACTAAAATATGAACAATATAATCAAATAAAACAATAAGCATACAACAAAATTTATATGGTTAAATATATACATCTATAAGAAAAGTTGAATATTAAAATTTTACAATATTAGAACAAGCTATTAATATATATTTTATACATTCTAAAGTTAATAAAATTACAAGTGTTTAAATTATGACTAATGCAATATTTAATAAAACTGTATTTTAGGCATTGTTGTCCAAAAACAGTTCTCATTTTTGGTATAACCACATTATAATTAGATTTTTGACGAGTAGAATAGTTATGATTAGGCACTTTTATATCATATATCAGTAGCTATTATAAAATGTCAAACCCCCCTTAGGAAAATTTGAAAGTACTCCACTGCACGCGCTAAACGTATTGGAAAACAATAATAATTATTGTTCCCGCAGGAAGTGATGAAGGGCATGCAGATGATGTATTGCATCACCAAGTTCCGACGACCCAGCGACATGTTCGGCGGCTTCGGCAACGGCGGTGGTAACGGCGGCGGCGGCGGCGGCGTTGGGGGCGGAAGCAGTGGAGTCGGTGGCGGCGGCGGCGGCGGCGCGATGCCTGACGGCCAGTCTTCGGGATTCCCGCCCACGTCACCGAGCACGCCGGCCCTGAGCGTGTACACCATCGACGACGAGTTCAACCTGCCCGTGTCCGTGGCGTTCGTCGTGCTCGTCGGGTACATCGTCATCGGCGCCGTCGTGTTCTGCGTCCAAGAGGGATGGGGCTTCTTCGAGTCGTTCTATTTCGTCTTCATATCCATGTCCACCATCGGGTTCGGAGACTTCGTGCCCAAGGTGAGCGGCAGATTGCGAAATGGGCGACAGCACCCGAAACACCCTCCCTTTTGAGGGCGGTAGGGGCTCTCGGAGAACGGTAGGAGCGCGTACGTTCGAACATCCCCCCACTCCAATCCATGGGCAATGTTAACGAACTCGTAAGAGGGCATTACATTTATCCTTCGCATTAGACAAGTTTTTGAAAATTCAATTCAACAATATTTTGTTGCAGTTTCAATAAAAACACTGGTATAATATAATATACGTAATTAAAAATATGCGTTTTAATTGCTCTCGTTAAATAAGAGCTCGTTAACAATTTGAACTCAGAAATAGGATACGGTACGTTTAAATATTATAATTATTGCAATAACTGTGTATAAGTTGTGCAACAGACAGTAAGATAAACAATTTAAGGAGGCTACAGAAAATTTTTGAACTTCAAAGCGGGCGGTGTTTGAGAACCTGTGCGGAAGACAGTCCAAACGCACTCGAGTACGTAATTCAGTACATAAATTAAACTGGAAGTCAGTAACCCCCGAGTTCTTGATGAAGTGCAATTATTTTAAATGGAATATACACGGTTAAATACCTCTCTTTCGAAACAAAAACAAAATCAAAATAGAATATAATTTTTTATTTTTTCAAATTTGTTCAATTTCAAAAAAATTCAGTAAAATATTGCGAAATTTTACGCTGTTGTCAAACTTACAAATAACTACTAAGTATTTTACTATATTGATAAAATTACGCATTTTTCTCATTCATTCAAAACTCAATTAAAAATTAAATTTTATATTAAATTCAAAAAAATACACTAAAAACGTTTGATACTGTATTCCTTTTAGTATAATAAAAATTATTTTTAGCTTACTTTGATGTTTCATTTATATTATGCTCAAACAAATATGCAAATGCTTTAAGTCCGAATCCTAATGATACAGCCAACTGTTTAAAAAAATAACAATAATAATATTCAGTAAAAAATTAATTATTGATATATTTTGTTTCCATCATTATTATTATTACATATTTAATTACCTATTACTATCACTAGGTTACCACTAGGTTGGAGAAATAAAACAATTTACAATTTTAATTTATTTTATATAAACGGCAGTGCCATTCGATCGGGATGCCATTAAAAAAAATATAATATCCAAAATATATTGTCCCGTCCTAGAATATGACGAAATTTTATTTTATTTCACAGAATCAACTGGTCATGATCGTGTCTATCGTGTACTTGGTTTTCGGACTCGCTTTGACGTCCATGTGCATCAACGTCGTACAGGTAAGACTCGCGAACACATTAATTACATTACTACCACGTTTGCCGCCGGTTTGAATTTAAATTTAATAAATCCGTGTCTGTCCCGTGTGTGCGTGCATAATATGTGTTTGTGAGCGGGCGCTTCAATGCGTGTGTATGTCAGGATTGGCACGAAAAAGCCCTGCCCGAAAAAACCTGGTTGTTTGTCTAGGTTAAACAGACTTAAATTTTTAAAAAAGAATCATTGAAAAAACATGGCTTTATTATGAGTTGAACCAATTTCTAATTATTATCTTTTTTTTTTTTTTTTTGTATAAAGTGTGTTTTAGAAATGTTTGCCTCTTTTTTTTTTTGTTTTTTTAAGTATTAGAACTTACAAGAAAATAAAGGAAATTTAACAAAAAATTTAAAAACTTAAAAAGAATTTAAACAAAAAAACAAGGACAACAACAAGAATTCAAAATCACGAACGCATTAAACGATTAAACTAATTCAATAGCTCGTCATTCCATTGCTGATAAGGAGAGAAAAAAAGTGCAGTCAAAATACGAAAAGAGAAATTTCGGATGGGTTTTATTTTCAAAAAAAAAAAAAACCCGATAAAACCGTTCAGTTACACGACATCAAATTTAACCCAACGGGTTTTTGGATTTTTTTTCAATAAAGACCGGTTTTTTTTCAACCCTGGTGTTTACTGATTTCCTGAATTTCGAAAACTCGATCGCAATTTATCATAAAATTCCAATAAACAGATTTATGCGTTGCGTACAAGTTTATTCTAATAATATGCGGTTACCCCGCACGGTCCTCTTCGTCATGGTAAAATAATAATAATAATAATAATAATGACAATAGTCGGTTAATCATTAAAATTATGACAAAAAAAAAAAAAAATAAAACCCCTTAACAAAGGCACATAATTTATTAATCACTTCCGATCACATTTTATTGCGTCCTTTATAATAATATTATAATATATCTGGTTACGAACAAATCGACGGTAAAAATATACTAAGACATAAATTATCGCAATATATTTTTACAAAACATTCGTCAAACACTGTTTGGCATTCGCGTTTTTTTTTTTTTTTTTTTATTGTCACTGTACATTATAATATACGCTGTTTACAAAACATTATTGTGAAGGATTAAAATTATATTCGTGATATTTATTAAAAGTTTACACGGAATTCGTGATGGATTCTACCGGTTATTTTTGCCGACAATAAATGAGATTTTTTTCCCACGCGCGTACGTTTATTATGTATAATAACACACTAATACGTTAAATAAACTGTACAGGGTGTGTCTAATGTCATTGTGTGCTAAAGGAATTTTTTTATTTTATAGGGTTTACAAAATGTCTATTCTGATTTTTTTCTAAAACTGTACTATAAAATTTTACATTTGAAAATTAAAAACCTTCAAAAAAAAATGTATACGTTGTTGATGTGACGCAATGCTGTAGTAATTAAAAAAAAAAAAGTTAAAAATTATTAATAGAACAAAGTTACTACACCTGTTTAGTATGTTTGAGTACAGATTGTACCTTTAAATTTAACACAGATCCTTATTAAAACACCAAAACCTCTTAAAGCTTTATAATTTAAAATAATATGTGCATTAAAACATAGACACGTAGTCATAGGCGTAATTAAATGGGGGTCTAGGGGGCTAGCCCCCTCAAAATCACTCAGAGCACCCCCTCTAGATTTTTCAAAAATGTCTTAAGGTTAATGTATTTTGCAGGAGCTAAATCAATAAATAAACATTTTAGCCACCCTCCCCTTCCAAATATTTTGTCCTAATTACGCTATGCATGAACTTGAAAATAATTGTTTCATAATCACGGACACGGTGTGTTTGTATAATTTCCTAATCGTTTCTTGGACATTTAAAATCAACTAAAGATTGATAACAATATTATCATAATGATATTATTTATATTAATCCTATTGCATAGGTACTTTTTACGACAATTTATAATATGTACATATTACTATTTTTCTTATTAAATAAAGAGGGCTAGTGAAAAATTATTTTCCATATCTCCTCCCCCCCCCTTGAGAAAATCTTAAACATTCCACTGCAGTGCAACAAGACCTAAAATAGTGTGTTTTAGAACACAAAATGTGCAGAACGAGAAGATAAGTGTGAAGTTGGAATTTCCAAAGTGTGTTGTCAAAAATGTCTTCATTATTGGAATTATTAGACGAAATGACAAGTTTTAAGTTAAAAAGAAATTATTAAAAAATAAAAATAAATATCTTTGTCATATTAAGTATTAACTTTTGTAGGGCTTAGAAGAGTAATATTAATATATTTTATTTTATTTAATAAATTCTAAAGAAATTTTTCTTTTTTTTTTATGAAGCAGACATTAGAACTATGAGTTAATGTGTTCAAAAAATAAGAGTGTAGTACGAAATTTTCAAAATCCCAGGTCCTGCAGTACACCCTATATTATATTGACACAATCGTGACGCCGCAAGACCGCGGTTCTGATTTTCGACCTGAATAATGTCATCTCGCCGAAACGTGCACTTGCAAAAAATAAATCTCGAGTCACAGTGACTCGATAACGCGCCGCCAGCAGATAACGTCGTTTTGTCGAGTTGACCGCGTAAGACGGGAAAATAAATAAGACGTTCCGCTGTTGTCTATACGGTCTATTCGATATTAAACACCGCGGATTGATTTTCAAAAGTGGAAATGTCAATATAAAAAAGTAAAAAGCCGGACATACTTCGCGCGACGGGTATTCTTCGCACCTCGGGTGTGAAGCTCTTGGTGGGTGGTGTATTAAATTTTAAATGAAACGATTATTGAAATTCTAAACGCGTACACAGAACGTTGATTTTGCTATAGCTGCAATAGAAATATAAAAAAATTTAAATCTGCCATTTTAAATTTGTCGCCTCTGGCTAACGCCTACTGTTTTTCCTAAATGTGCATTCCCGCGATTCTTTTATAAACGTAATAAAATACTTTTGGTTCGGAGTGGGTGGGGGGAGGGAAGGAGATAGCCGAGAACCGAGAATAGTTTATTGTACATAAATTTTTTTTCGGATTCAAGTCTAATCGACTTTTCGCGTGGCCACACTATAAACACGCCATAAAACGCACTAAACGACGACGACGGGACGATTCGGCTCGAAATCATCTAAAAATGCAAAATAGAAACGCCGGAAATTTATATTCGAATTTTATCCAAAGAATCGAAAAAAAAACACGTACAATATCTTCGCGAATAAAAGCGTCGTGAAATAAAAATATGCAAATGCGTCGGGTTCCTTCTGCCGGTTCGTTTGGTCGTTCGCTGGATAATGAACTCGGACTACGTTTTCTCCGTTGACATTGCGACGAGAGAACGGTATAAATATTCATTCCGGTCGCATGGACGTTTTATTATTAGCCGACTCGATCCACATAACATTTTGATCCTTCCACCGGTTTTATTTATTTGTTTATTTGTTTGTTTGTTTTTTTTTTTTTTTTTTTTTCTAAGCGAATGACTTCGATTTCATTAGTGTCTTCTATATGAATTCATTCTTGACGTTTTTTATTATTTTTATTTTTTTACTTTTATCTGCATTTTTGAAAAAAATAATAGAATAATTATAGGCACCACGAATCTTTAAGACTCTAAATATTTGAAAAAAATAAAATTATCTAAATACTACGAATATTATAATATTTGTCAACTTTTAACACTAGATACATTTTATATTCTGGACAAAGCGAAAAAGCTTTTTTTAACAATGATGTTTATTAATTTATTATTATTTATTTATTATTTTTTTTTTTTTCCTGTAAACACTTTTTCGTACCTAAAGAAATATTTGTCCAAAAGTCTCGATCAGTAACTTTTTGAAACAGGATTTGCCTCTAGTAGGTACTTTAAAGATGCTATTTTTTGAATTACTCAATTTTTCATTTTTTTTTTTTTTTTTTTTTTTAAGGAGGGGGGAGGGTACTGCCCAAAATTTGATAAAATTTTTAAGAATATGAAAAACAAATTTGGAAAATTTTTCTGACACTTTTTTTCATTAATTTTTTTTCCTTTTCTTTATTTATTAAAATGTAAAGTAAAGTAAAATAAAGTTTAGTAAAGTATAAACAAGAACAGACATACTTCGCACTACGGATATTCTTTGCTCTTCTGGTCAGGTACTATTGGTGAGTATGTTGAAAATGATGACTGTTATTGTTCCTTATATTATTAAATTCCTTCGTTCAGAATCGTGTTATTGAAGAAATGATTTATCTTTTTTTCAAAATCCTACACACCCACCAAGAATATCTGACCCGTGGTGCGAAGTAAGTCCGGCTTTTTTTGTTCAATGCCCAGATACCAGATATTGCATCTTGTTTAGAGACAAGATAAAACATTTTTGAGAAATCGTTTTTAAAATAAATCGAGTTGCTAAAACAGGATACATTAAATTTTCAATGTTGATTGTTTTCAACAAAATACTTGGTCGTCAATCGAAACTTTTGGACTAGAACGAAAAAGTGTTAACAGAAAAATGAATAAATAAATAAACGTCACTGTGCAAATTTCGCTTCGCTCGAAATCTAAAACATTAAAATCGAAATTTATTCAAGCGAACGTTCTATACTAACATATTATTATAATAATTGCGATTAGAAGATATAATATTATGGTCGATTTTCACTAGTCTATTTTCCAAAGCTCGAACGTCACTGATCTCCATTCTCTTTGGTTTTTTTGGTGTTTCAGGAAAAACTTCAAAATTCTTTCAGACAGGCGACGGCCAAGATAAGTGCGACGATCGGCCTGGGAGTGCCGCGAACGGACAACGATCCGTCGCAACCGCAGCCGGCCGACGACGAGAACAACGCGGTTCCGGTCACCGACGAGGACAACGTGGTTCCGGTCACCGACAACGACGACTGATTTGATGTTTTCTTCTTTTTTTTTTCCATCCATCATGTCAACGATGAAACGATATTTGGCTGTAACCCATAAGCACAAAACGTGACCCAAACGCGACCCAAAAGCGCAAAAATAAACATCCCAAAAATGCAAAAATAAATCATCGTTTTAACATCTCCATAAGCGCAAATAAATTTTACTAAAATAAAAATCAAGTTTATTTCATTAAAATCATAGTTATAATTTATCGAGCTTTTACAGTTATTTTATTATAAAATGTATTATTAATATTATATAATTATTATTATAGTGTCCACATAAAAATCAAATACGAAATTTGAATCCAATAGTCTTATGAGTAATTCATCTTGAAGATTTGTTTTTGAAAATGTGTTGAATTATTATTTGTTTAGTTCTTTTATAAGTTATTATAATAAAACGTATTATATGTACAATTAATATAATGTGTAAATTTCAGAATCATTTTTTTTTTTTTTCGTATTCATTCTTAAGTTTTAATTTTCCAATTTATCTGAACTAAGCTCGTCCTAGGTGAAACCGGTGTAAAAATTATACTTTGATGCATTTAATAATTATAATTAACTGAGAAATTCGCGTTTTAAAGTCGTACTGACTAATAAAATTTTACTTCGTACTCTCCGTCCATTATATTACGGACGTGCGTGGGTATACAATTTTTTCAAAAACTCACCGACAAAGGAGAGAAAACAAATTTAATTAAAATGATCACCGGGGGGCGAGAGGAGTGGCAAAATTGTTTTGCCTTGGGTCACGGAAAAAAATTAATGCGCCACTACACACACACACACAACACTTATATCATATAAAGTGCTTCAAGAGTATGTATAATAATAGAACACAGCCGGGTAGATTGGGGGGGATAAGAGGGTTAGAGACCGGGGCCCGAAATAGAAAGGGTAAAAAGACACGGATGACCTTTTTTTTTGTTTTTCCAACAAAATAATAATATGCTAATACGCAGTAAGGCGACGGTCAGTCCTGATTGCAAAAAAAAAAAAAAAAGGTCATTTCGACGTTTTTATAATTAGTATGAGATAATACGTATTTTGTTTTATTAATAATTAGGGCGTCCGAATATCTCGTATTTCATTTTACGGATGAATTTTTCGTTTATCCGGCCTCGGAGTTGACGACAAACCGGCAGCGGTCAAAGACGTGTTGCCACAAAACCAAAGATAATAAAAACACGGATGGGACACATCCAATATTGTGGCCATTGTATTTTTGCAGTCCTGAACTCGGATAATTCGACACCTTCTACGAAGAAGGACGTAACTCGATTTTTTCATTATTCGTTTTATTTGATCATCTGATAGAGGTTTTTTTTTTTCTTAATTTCCAATGAAAACGGCATTAACTCTTCTCTACCGAAGAGGTTGTAAATCGAATAAAATCTAAACTCCTAGTATTTGGTTCGCCCAGCGAACAAGGGCGTATCTCAGAGCGTAGTCAGGGAAGAAAAGACCAAAAAAAAATTGATTTTAATGTTGTGACTTATAGTAGACCATGGTTATAGAAATCTCAAATTTGCACATCCTCCTCCCCTCTCAACACCATCATTAAGGAGTAAAGTCTTCTTACCATATCAGTGGTAACACCGATCCGAGGTCAGATTTTGGTCCTGTTTTTGAGAATTACGTGGCTCGAACGCAGGGAGTGTAGTTCGGATTCGAAATCGTTTGACCACCTGGGGGTGACTTAACGATGCGGAAAAAAAAAATCCCATTTCAGCTGTTCACGTCGTACCATAAATATAATATAATAATCATCGTTACTCGTCGTCCGTCATCGCAGATCCGCGGCGTCACAATAAAATCTCATTGTTCATAGCCTATTATTAATTCGAAATTTCGAAAACAAGGTGAAAGGCGACGAGACGAATATTTTCCACGCGACTTTTTCGCTTTTTCACCTGTCGAAAACGAAATTTACTCCTATTTAAAAGAGGATAAAAATAATATGCAAATTCACTCTTGATCCAATCAATGCACACCTGTTGCCGTCGAGCGAAATACATATCGGACAATCGCGGTTTTTGGAAAATATAAAGTCGTATATTAAATTACTTTTTTATATTTTTTTAGAAATCAATCAGTACCTACTGGTCCACAGGAACCCATTAAGGGGACGGGGAAGGGGAACATGTCCCCGGAACATGTCTCGGGCGCGTTTAAAAAAAATTATTTGTCCCAACAGTGGAAAAAATTTTAAGTATTTGTCACAATAATAACGTTCAAATACAATCTACTATTAAATATTACTGTATTATTAACACCTTATGTGTTAGTTTTATTAGTTTGTCATTATATATTCTTTAATTGGTTTTCGAATTATTTCTTTTTGTGTATAAATTTAATATAATATTATAATAATATTAAGCGGATTGAGATTATTGTAATCTTTATGAAATTAAATAAAAATTTAATTGTTTTTACCGATTTAATCATTAAGTAATATGTAAATAAATATTAATTAAATTAATTTAAGATTTAGGATTTATAAATAATTATACTACATACGTTTCAACGTTATATTACATACAGTATTTGATCGAGCCTTTATATTATGTAAGCCAATGAAAATATACGAATTATTATAAATTAATAATCTTATGTTCTACACTATGTCTACACCAACTCCAGGAAAAATACCACGGGTGATAAATACCTTTTATTATTTATCAAGATCTATAGTAGATCTTTTGCGTTGATCACGTGATATATTAATAATATTTCAACGCCGCGAGTGGACGTCAGAAAAATATTACTTTCAACATTTATTTTGATTTATTTTGAGTCTATGCAGTCGGACGGGGATTTGAAATCGTTACAAATTATAAGTCAATAGCATTTTAGATTCTGAACGAAGTGAAGAAGCTTATGATTTTACAATGATGTTTATTTATTTATTTTTATTTATATTGGAAAATATTACAAAAAAAAAACCGTATAAGAAAGACAATTAGAACACACACACGCGCGTTGATTCATTTCATGGATTGTCTAAACCAG
This sequence comes from Stegophylla sp. TES_Ste_2020, assembly GCA_025469315.1. Lineage (NCBI taxonomy): Eukaryota > Metazoa > Arthropoda > Insecta > Hemiptera > Aphididae > Stegophylla > Stegophylla sp. TES_Ste_2020. The sequence continues at coordinate 19,043 of JAIPRM010000625.1, read as the reverse complement.
TGGTTCTCAACCTTTTATATAACTCTAATTTAAATCCATAAAAATGACGACACACTTGATTCAATTATTGTATTCTTGAAAAATAACAATTATTATCTATATAAATTATTACACCTTTACATGTTACTTAGCACCATGGGTATTCTCCTTTTTTTCAAAGTAAAGGATAATTCAAAAACAAACTTTGTAACTTTTAAGTAAAATCGTATAGAATAAACTGAAGCTTTACACAGAATTGTTTTATTGAAGAAATAATTTATCATTTCTCTTCAAACACATCCACCAAGAGGTATTCAACACTTGAGGTGTGAAGAATACCCATAGTGCGAAATATGTCGTTTACTCCAGAATTTTTCGAAAACATCCATCCGGAGTCTACGGAGAGTGCGATCGCCCCTTGGCCACCTCCTTCAGATCCGCGCCTGGAGTTATTACACGCGTGGCGTAGTCGAGGAGCGCGTTTAATATTTGAACGAATTGTCATCGCAGTGCACGAACGATAACAATATATATTAATACGTATAATACAATGAAAAATATCATCGTGAAATATGAAGGACCAAGGACGATGACGCGTAAGGGGAATAGATTTTGATAATAAAGGGGGGGAAATAGGGGAGTGTAAATAAAATTATTGTGTATAATGTATTAAACTTGTATGCCTCGCGGACGTTTATATGTCTCGCAAGGGGTAGTTTTATTTTCGAAAACAGCGCAGTCGAAAAGAATAAAGCGAAATAAATAAAAAAAAACGAAAGATTTAGGCGCGAACCCGTAGCACAGGTCAATATATAATTCAATTTACACAATATGAAAACGCGAAATTCACATATTCGAATAACGTAATATGTTATCTTAGTTTGAAACACTATAGAAACACCAAGATACTCTTGGTGGGTTTGTGGAATTTTAAAAAAACGATAAATAATTTCTTCAATAAGACTATTCTGAACGAAAGAAATTAATAATATAAAGAACAATAATAGTCATAATTTTCAACTGATTCAACAAATGCAAAATAATGATGCGTTTTTTTAAATTTTTTCCTAAATTTACCACCTAAATGAAATTTTGTACCTAAAAAGTTGTTGGAATAATTATTAGTACTACATAAAAAAACAAAATATTCCTCACTTAACTCGGAATCTAAAAGTTAAATTCTTTATACACAGAAAATTCAACACTATAATACTTTGTTTTGTCCATTCTAATACTTGCATTGATTGTCTTAGTAATCATTAGGTATACAGTTTATGGATGTAACTAAACAATGCCTATTTACAATAACTTAAGTTCTACAAAAAATATGGAACAATTGACTAAAATTTAAAACCAATTTTCTCATTTAAAAAAGTATGATGGATGGGGAAGGCCCCTCTTGCCCCATCCCCTGGATACGTCACTGGTAGTATAGTCATTATATTAATATACATAATAACCGATATAAATTAGTACATAATATATAATATTGGATTTTTTTCAGGGAATTTCAACTTCCAAAGTCATTAAATCCGGTTTGTCATTATAAACGATTTTTGCTGTAGTTATATTATATAGTGCTGCGAGCTCTTTTAATTGCCATAAAATTATTCATTTTCTCCGCCGCCGCACAGCCACCTGTTCGAAAATATCCAAGAACAATGGATGGACAAGATGATTGTGTTCAATCACAGATGCCGCATGATAAAAAAAGAAAGAAAAAAATGCAAAAGAAAAAACGCAAAGAAAAAGAAGGTCTAACGTCAGTTGTTGTGTTGTCTATAGTGGCGTTAATGACATTTTCAACGACTGGACGTTATTTTTTTCCCTGGAAAAGGGCATAATATAAAAGCGCGTCGTGAAGGGGGGGGAGGGGGGTGAAGGGGAAAGACCTGAATTTAAAAACGTATATATTATAATGACTTCCCGACGTCCGGCTAAATTATACACTGCATTAATAATTTTCATATTTTATGCGATGTACGCGTATATCACTGGCGCCTCGTTTTGTTGTTAATTTTTCACTTTATTTTTCGCGTACTTCAAACGACTTAGTAGTATCCACGTCACGACGAAATTTATTACACGGTTATTAACACTCGCGCGACTATTGTTTAATATTTTAATATTCTCTCTCTCTCTCTCTCTCTCTCTCTTGAAAGTCATAATGAAATACACGTTTTACGAATTTTTACTGCCTGTTTTTAACCAGAGGAAAACGCGATTATTCATCATAACACACTGTCAACGATATTATACAGGGTGTCCCGGTACGATTTGACAAATGCAATAACTTTTGTCTATTTTAAACATTTTTATCTTTTTTTGTTTGAAAATTATTTCGATCGGATTCGAAATCAAATAATGGTTTTCGTAACGCCGCTCGTGTAGATTACACACTAAATAATAATAATGATACACGAGTTTACACGGGTCGTTATTCTAGGACGGCGGACAAATCGACACTTTTCCGGGTCGCTGAGGCGGCGGAAAACCGGTCGTCAACGGAGCGAAACGGTCTCGTCGTTTACTCGGTGATGATCCGTCGATATTCATATTTCGTTCGTTCGTCTCGTCTCGTGGCACCGTGACGTAGGCATCGGTTTCACGGGCAGCACGAGATCGAACCGGCCGTTTTATTTTAATTTTCTATTATTATTATTTCCCGAAGTCATCGTGCGTTTACATGCTCTAATCTCGAAATAAAATATAATATATTAATAATGTCGTATATTTTATCAAAAAAAAAAAAAAAAAAAAATGCAAATCAATAGTAAATAAGTCGTTCAATCGAGTTTTCCCTCGACCAGTCTATTTAACAAATATGATAAACGATAGTCGTTCCGTGACTTTTGCTCGTAGCCACTTGAAATCGAATTTTACTGTTTTATTTTTATCTTTTATCTCTCAGTAAACTTTGATTATGTTTCAAAATATAACTATAACATAATATAATAAAAGCGTATAAATATTATTTTCTCGACAACGTTTTCTTTTCGATCAGTGTTAATTTTTCAAAAGCCCCCTCCCCCCCATCAATAGAATTTCACCTCAACAGCTTCACCTGTGCACTGACTATTCTGTGAAATATTTTTATCCTTCGTAAACGTTTAGGTCACGGGTGTCCAACCTAAATAATCTTGCGGGCCACTTTGAAAATACATTATAATCCCGTGAGCTGCACACGATTTCATATATATTCCCAGTTTAGATTTTGACCCAATACCAAACCAAAAAAAAAAAAAAAAAGAAAATGGAGTAAAAATTTTAAATACTATAAATTATTATTATTAGTTTTATGATTATTCGTAGGTAAAAAAAAAAAACTCGTCTGTATTGATTAGTCTATTGTACTTTTATACCAGGACACTACTGTCGGTTGATTAGGTATAACATTATTATGAATTACTCCTTCTCTTTTTTATAAATTGTTATTTTCTTCTTCATTTTTGTCAATTATTCAAAGTTTATTCAATTTTTATATTATTTTATTCAAATTATTGTTAATCATACTTTTTAAATGTAAACATTACTTAAAATTCTACTACAACTTAAAAATTGTATTTAAAAGCTGTATGGCGTATATTATTAAATAAATGAATAAAATATACACGAAACTTGACGACATTTGAAAATATTATTCACTAAAATTAACTCATTAAGTAACAAAGTATGATGAATCCATAAAATTTATACGAGGCGGCCCACGGGCCAAAGGTTGGCCACCCCTGGTTTAGGTCGTGAGTGTACTAAAACTGCGCTAAAGTATTAAAACATTATGATATCAAAGGCGATTAAAAATAAACTATTTCGCACGCTGAATACCCGCGAACACTGTGCGCAACAGGCTAGTTCCGACGGGATTATATTGTGTTATTTAGAACGCGACATTGGAAAGTTTTACATAAATAAAATTCAAATTAAACTTTGCTCGTCTCCGCATAGAACTGTTTTCACGCGTAGCGTAAAAATATCCCTAGTGAACGCGGAACGAGTTTGATGAATTCGAGTCACTAACCACACGACTGTCCGCGAGTGCATATTCGTTTCGTATGTAATTTGTGTGTGTCAATGGCGTATAATTAAGGGGTGATGACGAGAGGGATGGATCCCCTCCCCTGAGTGAAACAAAGAACGTATAATTGGTCTTTTACTGTCGAGCGCGATATCACTTTTTCGGGTAATTCAAAAATATAAAGTAACGGTCTAAAAGTTAGCTACTATATTCAATAGATCAGACTTTTTTTTTTCTAATTTTCTTTTCACTTTAAAGAAGTTATTTTTCTCTAATTTTCGAAGATTTTCCAAGAGTAAGGAGAAAATGAACAAAAACGGTGAAATTTTCTGTAGACGAGATTTTCATAATTATTTTTCAACACTTGGCTGTAAATATGAAATAATTGGTGCTGAGAAAATGGAATCATCCCGAAATAGCAAAATTATTTTCAAAATGACATTGCCACATTTGGTTCTAAGAATATAACTTCGAAAATTTTGAAAATACCTATCTCGTTTTCATAGAATTTGTAATTTTTGTCAATAATATAGTCTTAAATTTTTATTAAAACGTCTCCGTGTATAACACCTCGCCCTCGGAAAATTGGATCTAATTTTAAAACCGTTACCCCCGTTAACCTACATATGTTTAATATTCAATTTATTTAATGGTTCTGAAAAAAATTCCTTTCTTTCAGATTTCTTGTGCCAGTAGTTTTACACACGTCTTATGCCCAAACAACAACCGAAACCGTTTTGACGAAAGGGCCTGTTTAAAAGCTTCCACTCCACCCGGAGGTAGATGTTTCTCGTTTTTGTAGAGAGTTTACAAAAAATGATCCCTTTAAAGTGCCACGTCATCCAAACGATCTACCGGAAACGTGTTCTAGACGTACTCGGGATTATATAAGCGAAAAATAAACATAAAAGGAATAAAACGTCGTTGCGAGACCACAAGCTGCTTCGGTCCTCCACTCAGAATCCGAAATGAAATCGGTCGTTGCCGGTGAAAAGCGGAAAAAGTCGTAGTGAAAAAAAAAAATAGCGGAATGCATTTATCTTTACAAAGAAATAGTGTTATGGATTTTTTCGCCGCTAACGCATATAAAAAGAAATTCGAAAACTACAAAAAAATCCCACCCTGAAGCCAATTTTTTTTTTCTACGACAAAGTGCGAACGAAAAACTAGCTCTCCGACTGACCGCCATTATAAATCGTCTCGTGCTTAACATATATTATTTAAGTAAACCGAGTGCTGCTTTTAAAAAGGTTCGGTCCCATAAATTAACGGTTCCGGTAAAACTACCCCTCACGCGCAAGAAACTGTTACCAACCCTTCCGCGAGAGGGAGCGTTTCGGCGCTTTCGACGATTCAATTTCAGTAATGTTCGCTACAAAGCCAACGGGCAAATAAAAGATACGTCTCGACGTCAATAAACAGAGTTCCGCTCTCGGAGGCGTTTGTTTACCTCTCTTTTACCTCTCGCGTAAAATCTGACATAGTAAATTTATGTCACGTTAGTATATTGGACGTGATACTAACCTCCGTGTTTGGCGGTTGCAAACGTTTATGATTTCCATTCCCCATCCTTCAAACAAATAAATATATAAAAATGATTATTACAATATTATGATTCTAGACTTCTCGTATGAGTCTCTTTAATACATTTGATTGTTCCATTAAATAGCAATTTTAAATTTACAAAACATAACTTTAGAGCTGGGATTTTATAGCACTTGAAATTGTATGGAAAATAAATTTTTCGATTTTCAAAAAAGTAAAACTGATCGAAATTTTTGGACAAGTACTTCTATATTATGGAAAAGTGTTTACAGAAGAAGGAAAAAAGTATGAAAAAAAAAACATTATAGTAAAATCGTAAACTTCTTCATTCCGCTCAGAATCTAAAAAACAAAATCATTAATTACTATGTTAATTAGAAACTTGTATAGTTATTTAAATTTTGAAAGCATTTGAGACGAACTTTAAAGTTTAAACAGTATATAAACATAATCTCAGTTGTAAAAAATAAAAAAAAACACTCATAATCAGCTAAATATAGCATAAGTTTAAAATTGGAACCAAACAATATGAAATGATGATTTACTTAATTTATATTGTTTATTTTGAAAATTTTATTAACAGTAATTCAAATTCACAGTTATTTCATAAAATATGTTGATCTAAAAATTAGGTATACAACGCCCGAAAACAGCACTAAAATGTTAATATACACAGAATTTAATTTTTAGTTTTTGTTCACTGACTATTTTGATTTATAATATTATGATACTATGGAATTAAATGAATCAAAACGGGGTACAATTGGATTTTAATTTAATTCAAAAATTGTATTTTGATTGATATTAAACATGAATAAAACAAGATATTGAAACAGATTAAAACACCCAAATAAAATATTTAACGATAAACATATTTAAAACATAAAAAAACAGTTTTTTTTTTTTTAAAAACACATTTTTTTCCAAACCTGGTTTGTACACATTGTGCAAATTGTAAGTCGGGTGCAGTATAAAAAAAAAAAAAAAACGGAAAAGAAAAAAGAGTTACGGCCAATTTTTCTTCGTTTGAAAGCATTATTATTATTATTATTATTACAATAATATATCCGGATAAAATATTATGTTATATTGTGTACGGAAAATGTTAACTGTCTGCGCGTACATAAAGCTCTGGGGCCACGCGCAGGTCGTGTACGCTATAAGTGTGCGTGTACAAGACGTGTAAGTGTACGCGCGTAGGTAATAAAAATAAAAATAAATAATAATAATAATAATAATACGAGCTTTATACTTGCATGAATATAATACGGTCGTCTCGCCTCGGTGGAAAATATTAAACGTGAAAAATTCCGTTCTCCACCTCCTCTCATTTTTTTATTTTTTTCACTCCTACGCAATGTATCCAAGGCGGTACGAGAATATTATTATTATTTTACAATATGTCACGATATAATAATAATAATATGTCGGAGAACGTTCCGTTGATAGAAAAAAAGAAAAAAAAAATGTAGGGAAAAAATGGATAAGAGGACAGTATTATACTTAGGAAACTTTATGAAAATTTAAACACAGATAGACAATATAATATGAGAAACGTTTTATCGCAAGAAAATTTTGAAAATGTGAAAAAAAAAATTTCGAAATTTTTCTAATTATATATTAGAAAACAAAATGTAAAGTAAAGCAAAGGCAAAAAAGCTTCATAAATAAACTTCTTTCGTTCAGAATAGTCTTGTTGAAGAAATGATTTATCGTTTCTTTAAAATTCCACAAACTCACCAAGAGTATCCGACCCGACGAGCGAAGAATATCCGTGGCGCGAAGTAAGTCCGGCTTTCTTGTCTGTACTTTACTTTTTCTATATTATTCCATATCTAAAAACTTGTTTTTTCCAAACGTCGACACTGGCCAAAATATCTTTTTCATAAAACATGGATTTTTCCAACCGTCAAACCGTCGACACTCTAAGCGTTGCTTTTTCGAAATCACCTGCCGTTGTCAGAGCAAGGATTTTTTTTTCTTTCGAAGGTCAATGGGTCAATCGGAAAACACATTCTCCGCCGTACGTCTGACGGACACTCAAATAAATTTGACACTTCATAATATCAAATATTTCATATTTGGACGACCATTTGAGGACTGAAAACGCTCAGGACGGCCATAACTGGCGTACTCGCAACTTCGGTTTTACACAAAGTAGTGATACAATCAAATTACAAATCAAATAAAACATCATCGTCAAACTATCGCCATTATATTTGTACTGCATTACGACTGTTACGTTCTTCAAAATTCCACTGATTCCAAACAAATAAATATATCGTTTATATATTTAACATATTTTACGAATAGCCAGTATCAAGAATAAAATATTATTTGTTATTATTTTTAACGCTCAAACCCAAAACTGTGTCCGAAATATTGTTTTTCCGTTACGCTTACAGTGACAAAAAAAAAAAAAATCAAATACGTATTACCAATATTCGCGTTTCTGTTTTTTGTACAATAATCGGATCCACATTTATTTTTTGTTTTTTTTCATTTGGGGTCAAAATTATTTTTTCCCACCACTTCCCCTTCGCTGTGATTTCCTTTCGTCTAATTATGTTTTAACGGTTACAATTTTTTTTTTTGTTTTCAATCAATAACTCGCATTCAATAAGTGTATAATGGCGGAGTGGGGAAAACTCGGTCCACGTTATTTTTAATTTTAACTATAGTTAGTTTTCTGAGAGCAATATTTTTGTTCAATTAGAATAACTATTGTTCTCGGTAATAAGTATTTTGAAAACAAAACAGTGGACAATTAAAATCTAGTTAAATCCCTAGTTAAATAATTAGTCTAATGATAATCGTTACACCTGATTTAATTTAGGAAGAAAATTAGTACTTCGATATTTATTTTTAGATTCTGGGGGAAGCGAAGAAGCTAGTGTTTTTGCAATGATGTTTCTTCTTTTATTTTTTATTCGTACACGTTTTCGTATAGAAATACATGTCCAAAAGTTTCAACCAACGACTTTTTGAAACCGGATTTACCTCTAGTTGGTATTTTAAAGAGGTCATTTTTCGAAATTCTCAAATGTTATCTCAAAATCAAAGAAAAACTACACAAAAAAGACTCGGAAACAATTTTTTTTTTCTTTTAAGCCAGGCTTTCTGAAAAATATTTTTGTTGACATTTATGTCAACAAAAACTATTATTGGAGAATTTTTATTTTAAAATTTCTCTAGGAAATTTCCGAAGAATAGAGATTTCCACTTGAGAAATTTCTAAAATGGAAATTTCCAACTTACATCACTGACGGTGAAGGTTTGTGGTGGTGGTGGTGGTGGTGGTGGTGGTGGTGGTGGTGACTCAATCGTTCCCCGGCGAAATCGTGCGGTGGCAGAGAGGAGGCACTACACTTTGAAGCCTTTTCGTCCACCTGCCGCCACCGTGTCTCGTCGTCACGCGACACGGACGAAGGCTCGCGGCCGGCCGAATTTCCGGATGAAGGAGTTCCGGAGGGGCTGTGGCGGCGGCGACAGGTGTGCCTTCAGGAGACACCGCCGCCATCAGCCCCGACTCGACCGATCCTTATTGTCACCATTCGGCACACTCGTCAGTCGTCCGTCAGATGCGCCTGTCCGCGGTCAGAAGACCGTCCGTCGCCGCAGCGTTCGATCGCCGCACCGCCGCCGTCATGCACATCCACCAGCTCGTGTTCGCCGCCACCGCCGCGGTCTTCGCTTCGCTCGTCCGAGCCACCGCGTCGTCGCAGCCGCAGCCGCCGCTCGCCTTCGGCCAATGCGACAGACGGCATACCAACCTCACCGCACAGGAGTGCGTGGGCAAAGCGATACTGGACACGTTGACGCGCGTCACCGAGCACCCGGAGAATTTCTTCGGTGGCACCGACGTGAGTGCCGGACAAACGGCGATATCATTGTTAATCACTGATTAGTCTAGGGCTCGGATTTCAATGCAAAATACATATTTTTTGGGTGAACGCATGGACTTGGCAGACGGCAAATAATAAATATAAATTAAAATATGTATGATCTTTTTATCAGGGCGATTTCACGATAAAATGTATTTTATGGACATTTTAGATTCTGAACAAAGTGAAGAAGCTAGTGTTTTTACAATGATGTTTATTATTTTTTTTTTTTATTATTTTTTTTTTTAATTTTTTCTTTTTTTTTTTCTGTTAACACTTTTTCGTATAGAAATACTTGTCCAAAAGTTTCGATCAATAACTTTTTGAAACCGGATTCGCCTCTAGA
>JAIPRM010000624.1:31875-45266 GCA_025469315.1 Stegophylla sp. TES_Ste_2020 | reverse complement strand
CAGGGTTGTTACGCAGTTAAATTTTTCGAATTCCCTGACTTTTCCAGATTTTCTGATTTTTATAAAAATTTTCCAGTGATATACACCCATTATTCATAAACCATACAAATAATTTTTAGATTATGAATGGAGCGAAGAAACTATTGATGTACAATGATGTTTTTTTTTCCTATAAACATTTTTTCATATGGAAATATTTGTCCAAAAGTTTTGACCAACAACTACAGAGACCACTAGATGGTACTTCTAAAAGATCATTTTTCAAAATTCTTAATAGTTTTTATATGGGAAGAATTACTCAAAATTTGATAAGAAAGACAAGGTATTTATCTTTTTTTTATCCAAACTTAATAAAAAATTTGATTAAGATAAACTAGTAGACAATAGTATGAGAAATATTTTAAAGCAATAAAATAAAATTTTTTATTGATTATAAAAATGTAAAACTAAAAGAATTATATACACAGTATAAGTAAACTTTAAAAGGTCTACATATACCTTTATTATAAATAATTTTACAGACATTATTGAATAATTCCCTGACTTTTCCATACTTTAATTAAATTCCCTGACATTTCCAGGTTTTCAAGGTTTTCCAGTGGCGTAACAACCCTGTTATACTATCAAATAAAAAATAACTTATTACCTTCACATTCTTCAATTAAATTGGCTAAAGCATCGACATCAGGACCAGCAATTTTAAGCATATTTTGTAAGCCATCTAATACAACTTGAATTACTTGACTATCCTGGCAAGATAACAGAGCACAGAGAGGTGCGACTACACCTTCATTAATAACACAATCTACTTGCTGGCTGTTGCCGCTAATAGTTAAATTGGTAATTGCCCATGCTGCTTCCTTTTGCGTTTGGAATTCACTCTGCAATAAAAGAATTTAATTATAATTATACACAAGAAACTTAACTATGCACAAATATATGTATATTAAATTATTGAGAGTAAACTTTACAAAATAAACATAACCATACACACTTAATATACATCCAAACAGTTCTATAATGCCTATAACTATGTTCCCTCTAAGACCTCTTTCAATAATTCGAACAGGAACATTTTTGTGATTCAATTAGTTATATAACTTTCTGTATGCCATAAATTAAAACTATTTACAGACAGTGTTCTAAATGATTTGGAATAAAATAAGTATATCATCATTTATATAGTGTTTTATAAATTTTATACAACACTCATGTCTTACTTTAATCTGAACTTTCTAACAGCAATATAACCTACCTTAGAAGGTAAAACAGAAACTAAAATACTAAAACACGACTTGGTTATACAATAATGATAATGTATAGTAACTGATAAACATTAAACAAATTACATCACAAAAACCAGTATTAATGAACACTTCTCAATAGTGGACACTTTCAAATTGCCCAGAAAAATGTATGTACATATGCATATTGGGATTAAAACGGCGGTTCCCAACCTAGGGTTGTGATCCAAATTAAGGTCACAGATGTCTTTACAGTGATTCGCGAAAACATGATTTACATATTTTATGATATTAGCATTATTTTCAACTTATTTTCATGAAGAATAATCCCAAAAATAATCTGATAACAAGCTAAAACATAAACCTATTTTAACAATAGAATCTGAAAATACATTACTACCATTCCCAATCACTTACTTATATGAAGTTTAATTTTCTGCGTTAATTGTCATGAAATCAAAGTATAAAAATTTCTTTGACGCTCAACACTTTAAGCAATGTGTATTTTCAATGAATTTACTTCCAAAAATTGAAGAACTTGAGGAAAATGTTCAGCATCAAGGAAGTCATTAAAAATAGATTAAGTAATGTTAAATTTGAACTAAATAATACATTAACTTTTATAATATTTGATAGTTACTTATTAATCAGTTTTTAAATTCATTCATTTAAGGATTTGAGGCCTTGAGGGAAATTAATAAACTTACATATTTACTAAATAGGTGTTAATACCTAAATGAGTTTTGTATGAAATGTTTTTTTTTTTTTTTGTGTGTGTGTGGGGGATAGGAGAAAGTTAAATTTCAAAAGTTTAGGTCGCATTCATAAATGGTTGGGAAATCACTAAGTTATAACCTTTCAATAGTGAACCCTCCTAATAGTGGACATAGACACTAAAAATTGGTACCAAAATCAAAAATTACTTCTCATAAATGGACACAATACATGTACAAACACACATAAACAAAATTGTGGCAGCCCAGAAAACGTTTGTTATACAATACTATATTTATCTTTTACACATATCATTCATATTTTATCTTATCTTAATGGTTTTCCTATTAGATAATTAATGGAAAAATTATACCAATAAAAAAAATACCAATGTTAATGTGTAGAATATGTAAATTTATAGCACCTCCCTATAGTGGACATTCCTTAATTCTCCGTGGCTATCCACTATATAGATTTCACGATACAATATTTTATAACAATGCGACCAATGGTTACGAAATAAAAAACGTTCGGTTATGGTTCCAATAACACAAAAAAAGGAGTGTAAATTAGGATGGAGAGTATGTGTTACGAGACAATAGTAATATTGTGAGAGGTAATAATACAAAACAAAAAAGACATCACTATAATATACTAGTATTAGAATTTTAATTTAATAATAATAAATATTTATTAAAGTGAAATGGCAACAACTTTTTCACTGACCTTAGATAGATGCATTATTATTTTTGGTATCAGTCCTGCATCTATAACAGCCTGCACTTGCACTTGGTTTCCAGCTGTAACATTTGAGAGGAACCACACAGCCTCCTATTAAAAATATATATATATTTATAATACACAAAATAAAAATAATAGAAAATATATAATATTTTAAAGATAGAAAACAATCTTATAGTATTAAAATCATATTATTATAGTTAAATGAAACAAAACACTGAATTTTTCTTACCAAATAATAATAGCAAAAAACAAATATCATCAAAAAATTACCTTGCATATTTTCTCTTTTGGATGAGAAAGTAAAGCTGGAAAATGACATAATGCACCAGCATCTATGACGACTTGAGTTTGTTCATCAGTTCCAGTAACAATGTTTCCGATTGCACGTAATGCAGCAGTTTGTACCTAAAAATAATAAATTTCCCAAATTGATTTCTGTAATTTGTAATTCAAAATAGTATTCTATAAATTTAATGATTTCAATTGGTCTTTTGGATCCCCAATGATGATACCAGGAATTGTGTAGATTATTTACAATACTAATTATTAATAATATAGTAAGACACTATATTATTATCAAAGTTATTTTACTAATACAATACTTCATTTAAATATTGTCACAAAGATCTAATAGCACTACCTAAATAATAAAACCATAAAATATACAATATATATATATATATATATATATATATAATATAAATATAAATATTATGAAAATTTGCTATATAAAATGAAAAAGCATAATATGCATTACAATACAATCACTGTAAAGCAAATTCTTCTTATTTAGAGTTTATTCAATATAGATAATTCATACATTAAATATGATTATTTCTCATGAATTATTATTTAATAAAATTTTCTAATGCCATAGGTGTTGATACATTTTCAAATAATGTATAGTAATACAATAAATTTAATAAATTATAAATGTAAAAAAAGCCAAACATTCATTGTACCATGAGTATTCTTCGCTTCTAAGGTCAAATACTCTTAGTGGATGTGTTGAATTTTAAAGAAACAATAAATAATTTCTTCATTGATACGATTCTGAGTGAAGTATGTTATAACATAAAGAACAGTAATAGTCTTCATTTTCATTACACCCACCAAGAGTATCTGACCAGAGAAGCAAAGAATATCCATAATGCTAAGTATGCCTGGTTTTCTTGTTTATACTTTACTTTTTTATCCAATAAATAAATAAAAGAAAAAAAAAGAAATAAAATGTCAAAACATTTTTCACATTTTTAAAATTTTCCTGCGCCAATATATTTCTCATAAAATAATCTATCTATATTTAAATTTTCATAAAATTTGGATTAAAAAAACTAATAAACAATATTGTAGTTACCTAATTTGTATTTAGTTTAACATGGCAATCAATTGTGTTATATATATATATATATATTTCTTTTATCTAATTTCCCCCTTTTATTTTTGATTAATGCTAAACCAACAACTATAAACATATATGAAATAAGGGATATGTTATATACAATTACTTTACATTTCCAATTAATTAATAATAGTTACACAAAGAAATAAAGTATATTATAAGCTGGACACAATCAAAAGACCAAACACATTGTTATAATATTTCTTAATAGTGTTTAAAGATTATAATTTTCTATTCTTAATTGTAAATATGTCTTAATATAAACTTTGGAAATTCAATATAAATTATAAAAATAATTGATTTTTATAGAAAATCTAAATGCAAAAGAAATTTTTTTTTTTTATGTTTATTAATGATATATTATAATCTAGGAATGGAATATATTTCTACAAATCATTTTTAAAAACACATATAGTCTACTTAGAGTGGTCATAAAATATTTTGATACAAACCTATTTTAATCCTAGTTCATTGAATAAAAACTAAAATTTTTTTCTCCAGACATACATTAAATAAATATTTATTATTCTTAGCAATAAATCACAAATTTCTTTTTTAATATTATACTTGTACGTGTTACGACCATAGACGTGCGCAGACTTTAATTACAGGGCATGCACAAATTAAATTTTCTAAAAAAAAAAAATGGGAACTCTGCATGTAAGAATCAAAATCACATACAAATTTGGAGTTATAGGAGCCCACTTAAAATATAATTTAAAAAAATTGTTGAAAAATAATAAATTGTGTGGGAAATAACTTCAGTATGTATAAAAATAATTATGCATATCCTCAAAAATTAGTTAAAGTACCAAAATATAGATAATATTTCACTACATGAGTATTATATATTGACATAATAATGTATATATACATTGAAGTGAATTCTAATAACAGTTTATCAAAAAAACGTTTAAGCAATATAAGTTTAGTGATTTTATTTATTACAAATTAGTTGTACATTTAAAATAATGAAAATAACCACTATTTTTGTTAAAATGTTATGTTATTTAGATTACTACCAGCGGGTAAAATAATTGAGCCACCATTTTAAAAGAATGAACAAATAATATTTTTTTTATTTATTTTTTGTTTTTAACAAATATATAAATTTAAGAAGCAGTTCATTTCTTTACTGAATACCTAACGAGAATAAAACACTGACTACACTTACTTTCTAAGTCAGTCACTGTGATTTCTGATTTTTTAATATTTAGGACTACAAAACACATTTTAGATCCTGTATTTAATACATCTTTGTTACAAGTTTTATAAAATTTAGCATCATGACAAGATATTTATTTAAAATATAACAATCAAATTAAGGTTCTCAATATTTTCCACGTGCTTTTTAAGAAAATGTTGTTAAACACAGTATGAAATATTACAATATGTTAAAATGAACAATGTATTTATTAAAAGTAGTACTTCTACACATGCAAAAAACAGAAAAAAAATTTAGAGTAATGAACTGAAGATGCTATTCTTTGCCTACATACAATTTAATTAAAAATTCCAAATTAGTTTTATAAGAAATTCAAAAAGATATTTTTTCAAATTCATTAAGATTTAATACTCAAACTGAACAAAAGGTAGCTTTACATTCAAAAACTTTTTCAGATTTCTTAGTCTTTGAAATAAGTTTATTTGTAAATTAGAATATTATTACATTGATAGTGTTTTGTTAAATACATGATAGCCGTAAAAAATGTGTATATATATGATAGTATAATTAATAGATTTCCAAATATTCTAGAAATTTATAAAATACAAACCTTCACTTCTTTATGTGATAATAATGGTATTAAATTAGGGACGATTCCACTCTCAATAACTCTTTGAATTTGATCATTCCCACCATCTGTCAAATAACTGATAGCCCAAACTGTATCAACTAGGATCTATAAAATCAAATATTACATATAAATTAATTCTAGTATTATAAAACTTATAAAATGAAACCTCTATACAAAATGGACTCTAACTGACTATGTGTGTTTGTTTCATGGTATTGGAGATTTCTATATGTTAGAAAAATATAGCACAAAATTTAACTATAATTACATTGATATCTTTATTATTTATCAAATAATTAAGAGCCGGTAAAAGTTCCTCGATGACGTGTTGTGCTGGAGGTGGATCCTTATTTCGACACAAGTTAACTATGACCCAGGTGACATTACGCATAAAAGTTATAGGTATTGTTGGGTTGATAAAAAGAAGCAATCTTGGTACAACATTCAAACTAATAACATAGTCCCGTAACTGTGGACCATCACCAATAATATTTCCTAGAAATTTTACAAAAATATAAAAATTTCAATCATTTTTCGATTTAAAAAATTACAAATAATACCTAATGCCCAAACCGCTTGTTCGCAAACTGTCTGATTGGTTGAGTTCAATAAATTTAAAAACAATGGAACCGCTCCAGCTGAAACAACTGCTTGTGTTTGAAGAGATGTACCACTAGCAATATTTGTTAAGGCCCATGCTGCTTCAAATTGTAAAGTTGGGCTAAAAAAAAAAAACATAGTCATAGTTAATGATTGTTTATTACAAGCTTTAAGCAAATAATTTTAATTGAGAGGCTTCATTGCTGGATAGTAAACTTCCTTTCCCTTTATTTGTGTTTAAGTCAAACAAGATCATTAACTACTAGTAAAATTTAGTTAAAAATTAACTTATTGTACATAAAAAAGGGGGGAAAAAATTAAATATTTCTGTTAAAATTTTTAGCTCAAAAATATGCATTCATTTTCAACATTAAGAAAGTAAAGTTATAAGAATAAATGCATAAAAATACGTAGGAAATTTCACTAAGACAAACCAAACTGGTTTATTTAAAAATTATTCCATTTTACACAGGAACCACATTAATGCAGGTTTTACTAAATAAATATTATGTTTTACAGGTATTTAATATTGAGTATTATGGGAACTAACAAATTAAATACATATATGGTTGTGCACTAAAACCTATAAGATAGATTGGTTTGTGACTTGATTAAATTTTATCTTATCTAAATTTATTTATAAGCAATAATCGACACATATCATGGTTTTATGAAGCCTGAAAAAGTAAAACACAAATTTTCTCTGCCAAATATCTACAATCATAGAGAGATCCCAACAATTTTATATAATAAATTAAGTTGTCAACACTCAATCATTATTATTATATTGCTTTTGTCTACCAAGCATAGTATACAAATTTTATAAATGCCGCTACAAGATCGTAGGTAAAATCAGTTGATTTTCAAAGAATATTTGTGTTTCATAGCCCTCCTGTAAAATGTTGTACAAAATTTACAGCCATACTATAGCTATCTACAACTGTGATACGTAGCTTTAAAGTTAATTGGCCAAGCATTAAAAACACAAAGTAATGATACAAATTTTATTTTAATTGAAAATCAAAGATTAAAATATTTCAAAACTAACTGGTATACCCAGTACTTAGTATAAAAGTAAAATATATTTGAATTAGAATTTAAAATTCAATACTTTCTAAATATAGAGGTATTTTAAATATAATATTTTGAAGTTGCAAGTTGACTTTTTAGTAAGTAAAACCAGAAAAATAAATATTTTGATATAGGTACTACATACACCGAGTGTATATTAGATTCTGAACAAAGTGAAGAAGCTTATGTTTTTACAATATATTTTTTCTTCTTCTGTAAACACTTTTTTGTATAGAAATAATTGTTCAAATGTTTTGATCAGTAACCTAATAGATCAAAAATAACACCCAGATGGTACTTATGAGAGGTCATTTTTCAAATTTTTCAAATTTCTCAATATTTTATTCAAAAACACGGAAAATCTGACAAAAAACAATAAAATATGCTATTACCGGAATTTCCATAAAATTGAAAAATGCTTTTTAACAGAACTTCAAAACTAATGCAGCTAGAAACTTGAAACTTGCACCAATTACTAAAAATGGTCACGATAACATTACTTTAAAAATTAAAAAAGATTTGATCAAATTTTGAGTTAAGTGCAACATTTTGAAAATTTCTCATTTTTTATGTAATAAAATTTTTGATTTTTGATATTAAGACTTGAAAATTTAATATGATCTCACTGACATATATGTCTACTTGACCTGAAAAAATCTCAAAAATCATTAGTCAAATTTTTTCTCTAGAACCGTTTGAAGTTAGAATTTCGACGAAATTTGTTAGTTTTACCTAAAATTAAATACTTAATGTACATAACAGAAAATTGTCCCCCCCTTGTTTTTTTTAAACTTGGAGCCTAGATAGAGAATTTCATTATGAATATTTTGGTGTAATACAATTTTGAGTGAACAATGAATTTAACATTTTACAAGGGTTTGATTGAAAAAAATCGGAAAAAGTACGGACAAAGGTAGGTTTTTTGCTTATCTTATCTAATGTATTTTTCAATGTGCCGATCTCCAGTTTATCGCCACAGATATATATAATATTATAGGTATACATCTGTGGTCTTCGCCAAATGTAATAATTTATTATCGTGATATTATTTTCCCTCATGTAAGAATTTCTTTATTATTTATAGACTATGTTAATTGTACTTATGGAGTAATTTGTGCTTAAATACTTTTTAATGAATAGTTACATACTATTCAGTGTATATAATAACACCATAATATTCACCAATAAAATGAACTTTTTTATTTATTTAATTATTGAGCCTTGATGATACTCATTTTTAGGCATATAATATAATATAATAATTTAGGTGCATATAAATAAAACGTCACTCATCACACTCATAATTTACGAATTTCACTCACTCTGCATAACATTGTACAGCGTTTTTCATATTGTTATAGTTTGGTTTTATGGTGGAGCAGGCACAAAACTGTACACGATTTTATATTAACTTCTTTCGTTCAAAATTCTATCATTGAAGAAATGATTTATCGTTTCTTTAAAATTCAATACACCACTCAAGAGTATCCCACCCAAGGTACGAAGAACACCCCCGACGAGCAAAGTACACACTTTTTTTGAATATGTATATAATATTTATTAGAAAAAGGTAAAATTATTAACTAACCAATACATTAAAGTGACTATCATGCATAAAAATTATTTTTAAAAGCTCAACAATTAAAATATATAACAATTTATATATATATATATATATATATATATATATATATCAATATTTTAAAATGTACAAGAAATATTATATTAAAAAAAATAGAAAATATTTGTTAATTTAATTAATAAAAAAATGTTTTAAATAATTAAACTAAATATTACGCGAATATATTATTATTTGAGCTAAATAAACATACTTATTATGTTCGTCTAGACAGCGAACTAAGATGGGAAGTATATCACTATTGATTAACTCATCAATTGGCGGATTTCGATCAGATGAAAGCAATTTTCTTGCAGACTGTATAGCTTTCAGTTGCACATCTGGAATACTACTACCAGCTTCCTCAACTAATGAGTGTAAATCATGTTCAGTTAAAGGTTTTTCAGAGTCTAAAAGTTGATCATCTGAAAATTAAATTAAATTGAAAAATTTAATTCACTTATAATTATAATTTTAGTTAACACATTTTTAAAACTTACCATTAACAACATCACCGACATTTCTTCGTTTCATTAATTCTTGTTCTTGCTTATTTTTCCGAATACCTACAGTTACTTCACTCCTTATTCTTCTTCTTTCCTATAATTTAAAATTAATAAATAATACATATAAAATTTAAAAAATTGGTTTTCACACATATTTAATTTAGATACTATAATACCTAGGCAACAGAGTAAGAAAATGACAAATTCTATAAAATGAATTTCTAAAATGCAATGAAAACATTAAAAAAAATTAAATTAAAATAAGAAAAATAATCATCTCATTAAAAATTAGGTTAATACATAACAAATCCATAAAAATTGTACATGCATGGTAAATATAGTAGGAACTATTCACATAAATTTCACAAACTAAGAAAAATGGTGAGAATTATTAAATAAATCATTTTTGTAACATAAAATTTGAATAACCTTACATAAAAAAATAAATATTTATCCAAAAAATATATAACAGAGCTTCAATGATTGTTAACTCATTGCCTTATTTATTGAATATATAGGTAATACTTACCTATTATTTATTTTAATTGATACAGTATCATACCATCAAATAAATAGAAAAGTATAATTAATGTTATAGATAAATAAAAACTTTTTATTTTATTTATTAATATAGTATGAAAAAAGTGAATTTTACAAACTACATACATTAAAAATGTAATACCTATTATACTAAACATTTGTATAACATATATAAGTATCACAGTAAAAAACTTTATTAGGTTTAAAACATATGTTTTTAATAAAGTATTTGGTTTTATTTTTTACAATATTTTAGATTCTGAACAAAGTGAAGAACCTAGTGTTTTTACAATATTTATTTTTATTTTTTATTTATTAATTTTTTTCTGTGAACACATTTTGTTTGAAAATATTTGTCTAAAAGTTTCGGCCAGAAATTTTTCAAAATCTGATTTGCCTAATAATGGTACTTTAAAGGAGACATTTTTCAAAATTCTCGATTGTTTTTTCAAAATTCAGGAAAAATTACCAAAAATTTGAAAAAAAAGACTCAGAAACTATCTTTTTTTAGTCTTAAAATCCAAACTTTGTGAAAATTTAAACATAGAAAATGATATGAGAAATATTTTGGTGTAAGAAAATTTATAAAATGTCAAAAAAATATTTTAAACATTTTTCTCTAATACTTTTTCTCATCAATTTTTTTTATTCTTTTCTTTATTTATTAGATAAAAAAAGTAAAGTAAAGTGAAATAAAGTAAAATAAAATATATAGTAAAGCAAATATAAGTGAAGTATAGACAAGAAAGCTGGGCATACTTCGCACTTCAGGTCAGATATTCTTGGATGTTGAAAATAATGACTTTTACTGTTCTCTAAATTAGGTTCCTTTGTTCAGAATTTTATTATTGAAGAAATTAATTATCGTTTTATTAAAATTCTATACATTCACCAAGACCATAAGAGTAAAGAATACCTGTAGTACAAAGTATGTCTGGCTTTATTTCTTGTCTTACATTTTATTTCTTGGAATACAAATAAAATATAGAGTATAACTATGGTTTATAAAACAAATATAATTTTAATTTTTGATTGTTCTAATATAAATATGTATAAAAAACACTTAAGAAGATTGCTTCACCTATAGTGGCGAGTTTGAGTAACAATAACTACTGACTAAATCAATGAACCGAATGAATTAAATTGTAAATATTTATTTGTCTAATATTAGAACTCAACATTTCATAATACAAGCTTTGCTTTTTTTGGGATGTTTATAACATTTTTATTTTATTTATGCATAATTCAGTTACATATTTTGTACATACAAATAATTTTGTACTTTATATACTACTTATGTAATTTTCATTTTCTGTTGCTGCAATAAAACTAATTATTATTATTAGTCATGACACAAAAAGTAAAACAATGACTAACTAAAAATTATTAGTTGAATAATAACTAACAAATAATTTAATCGATAGTACTTCCAAAAATATAACAATAATAATCGATAGTCAGACTTATTCAATCATGTCCATTATTAGTTATTATAATTATTCTATATTTTAATATATGATCGTTTCTTGGTAATGAGTATATTATAACAAAATATTAGTAGAATTAGTTATGTCAAAATATTAGTAAAATAATAGGTCGGTAATATTTCTAAAACTAGAACTAATAGTCAATATTCCGACTACTTTGGGCATGCCCCATAATTAATTGAATAATAGTGAGTAGTATTTTTAAAATTATAACTTATAGTCGATGAAACCGATTTATTCAGTTACACCCATCATCACTATTCACCAGACTATTAATGTAGTAAAATTCAAATGGTCCACAGTATAATTGTTTAAGGTATATTTTAATTAGGTTAGTAGTTAATAAATAATCTGCAAGTACTAATGCATAATTATAAAATTCATATTTATATACACACACACACAAATCTACCTACCTAAATTAAATTATATTTAGTGATATTCAAAATAAAATGTATAATAGAAAAGCCGGACATACTTCGCACGACGGGTGTCTTCGCATGACGGGTGGGATTCTCTTGAAGGGTGTATTGAATTTTAAAGAAACGATAAATCATTTCTCCATTAAAATGATTCTGAACGAGGGAAGTTAATAACATAAAAAATAAATGAGAAAAAAAAATGTTAGAAAAATGTCCAAAAATATTTTTTCACATTTTCAAAATTTTCTTGCGCCAAAATCTTTCTTACATGATTTTCTATCTATATTTAAATTTTCATATAGTTAGGATCAAATGGTTTCCGAGTTGTTTTTGTCAATTTTTGGATAGTTTTTCTAAAAAAAAAAATTGAAGAATTGAAAAATTCAAAAAATGACCTCTCTAAAGTACAATCTAGAGGCAAATCCGGTTTCAAAAAGTTATTGATCAAAACATTTGGACAAGTATTTCCATACAAAAAGTTGTACACAGAAAAAAAAATAAATAAAGAAAAGAAAAAAATAAATAAATAAACATCATTGTAAAAACACTAGCTTCTTCACTTCGTTCAGAATCTAAAACATAATAGATGCAATGAGAACAAAATATTACCAAATTTGCTAATAGAGTAAGATAGGTATAGTAAATAATATTTTAAATACAGACATTTGTACTAACAATTTCAACACTGAATACCAATTTTTAATTTTGATTCCCTACATTACTTATTGATTTGCCATATTTAGTAAAATATTAAACTTAAATAAATTTAGAAAAAATTTAATTTATATTCTCATTAGATATTTGTATTTTTACAATGATGTTTATTTTTTTCCTTACACGTTTTGGTTTAGAAATACTTGTCTAAAAAATTAGACCAGCAACTTTTAGAAACTGAATTTGCCTCTAGATGGTATTAAAGAGGGGCTATTTTTCAAAATTCTCAATTTTTTCTTAAAATTTGGGAAAAAATACTCAAAATTTGACAAAAAAAAGACTTGAAAACTATGTTTTTTAATCCAAACTTTATGAAAATATAAACATAGATAGACAATACTATGAAAAATATTTCAGCAAAAGAAAATTTTGAAAATATGAAAATGTGATATACCAGGTTATCACGGTTACCCGGAGTATACCATATACCACGGTTGGCCTAATCTGACAATATAATACTTTAACTGTCATTCTGTTGCCAGCCGTTATTGAAGGTGCTTGCATGTTATTCGTTTTGTTCTGTACATTTTGTT
>JAIPRM010000624.1:5486-31775 GCA_025469315.1 Stegophylla sp. TES_Ste_2020 | reverse complement strand
TTATTTTTAATTCAACTAAATGATGTATTTTTGCTTTACCTGCCTAAATTGATGATATAAGAAAAATCTGACTATTTGAGCGGTAGTTCGTGATTAAGACAGCTGCTGTCGACTACCAGATTATTATGAGAAAAACGTTATACCTAACCATCAAGTAAAAGTTTAAAACTTTTAATTTATACTTCAAAAATTTAAAAGAAATTAAATATTTTGACATAGTATACTTTATACTTTGTAATTTGACATTTTATCTAAACATATTTCGAATAAAAGTACTTTAGAAGGAGAAAACAATTTTATTAAAGCATATTTAAACATTTTTGGTGCATAAAGATATATTTTATGACTTTAAAGCATACATATGCAAGCTCTACTGATTAGTTTAATGATAGGGTGACATGGTGGAGAAATATCTCTGGTCAAGGGTGACTCAAATCAAAAAAGGTTGAGAACCACTGATCTAGAGTATAGGAAATGTTTAGTGTTCACACAAATAACTAATCTAGATGTATAACATTTAGATGTATTTATATGTATATAATTTTGTCATTTAGTTAATTAGTTTCAGTCAACATGGGTAGTAAGATACTGTCGTATATCTCGTAGTATTGTAGTAATAGCTATATATAAAAAAGGATATTTTGAGTTTCCAATCTTACGACTGTTAAATAAAGAAACGTGTAGTAAAAAAATCTAAATGTTACTCAATGCTACTTATTTCTTATGACTATAATAAATAGCGCTGCAATAAGAGGTACTTAAGCAAAATAGATTTCTGAGGGTTTTACCTACTTTACAACTCTACAGTTACTTTCTGTATGTATTCAAACCATTGGCCACAATAACGAGCATTAGATACTTGAAGATAGAGAAGTCTTTACTTTTAGACCAGGGGTTAGCAACTTGTGGCTCTTTAGTATACATATCAACATCGAGATTTTTCTTTATATTATATACAATTTCAACTAAAAAATCATTACTTTTCTTTAGAATACATAGATTATAATTGTACTTAACCAAATAAAAAAACATATAAAAAATATTGAAAACTTAAAAAAAAGTTGTTCACACAAATGAGGCTTATTAAACATCATCATCATTATGATTCTGAAATTTTTTAGAAAATTTGCCTCAAACAATGTTGTACTTCTTCTTAACTGTTCACAATATACTGGATGAAATGTAAATACATCACTATCTTAATATATTTTTAGTTTGTCTAATATCATATTCACAACGTCCACAATTTTTACCTTTCATAATTTAGATTAAAAAGATAAGTAATATTTAAATAAATCAATACATTATAAAATAATGTAGCTTGAGTACAATAAAAATATTCCAAGTGTTCCAAAATTACGAACAGTATCTAAAAGAAAAATAATTAAAAGATCACTCGTTGGCGTATCAGTGCTGACTACAACACAAAAATCTATTTTAAATTATTCTAGTTAATAAACTTTATTACGGTACTTTCTGTTATATGAGACAACCTATGTTTTAAAGAATGTCACAATTCTGTTATTTTAGATTACCATAATTTATCACTCTCCTCTTATCTCAGACTACCTGGACTTATGGTTTCTGTTTAATTTATTTGGTCGAAACCTTCTAGAACGTTTTATCACAAATAACAAGACATTGTTTTATCTGTGATATTATTACCACCTCATCATGTCACATAGCAAACAGAGGTAGATATCGATTCAAATTAGGTGCAAAGCGCGAAGGAAGTTTTGAAAAGTAAGTAAAGCGAATGAAGCTGCAGAGCAAAGCAACACTTAATATACTAATAGTGTTTCTCAGCTACCTTCGTTTACTTCGCAAGCTCGAGTGGCACCTCTCGCTCGATTCAAATAATTGATATCTACCACTGGCTAGCTGTGCAACGTGGGAACATTTCGGCATGATAATTTTGTCAAGGTTTGATTATGGCTAAATATTTGGCCATGGGATTGATAATATTTTGTAATCTATGATAAGATGTCGCAAAAGCCAAAATTTACTCTGCAATTACTAGCTCGTCTCTGTAGGTATATACCACTAGGAGTTTAATGGCCATTACAGTAATGGTAGTCAAGAATAACAGAGGTAGTTCTGAATGGTAGTCGTGATAATAGTTACAGTCTCGTATAACAAGAAAATACCAATTTTGCTCTTAGTGTCGCAAGCGTTTAAATATTTAGTATAACATCAGTGGTTTTTTCCTATTTGTATTGTCCACCAATATTAGTTCACTTTATTTAGTTGACTACAGTATTTTTACGACTATTGCCTAATCCTACTTTATACAACACAGTACCAATATGCTTCTGTACAATTAGTTACCTACCTACTTAATACCTATATTTTAACTAACATTAAAACAAAGGCAATAAGGCATGTAATTAAATTTCCAAATATAATGCTTAAAAATTATCCTTCTTGATTAAAAACACCAACTACTAAGAAACATTATCTTAATTCCACGAACAGGTATTTAATTTGGTACCATTCACACTAATAATTTTTATACTATAACATGGTTTGTCATAAAATCTAGGTGAATGAGTTTAATTGTAGTTAAACAAATAATATAGGTTATTAATTAATTAGGTATGTTATTTCTACTAATTAGGTAATACTACAACTTAAATAATATACTATGGATGAAGCTATACTATATTTCACTCCTATACTGAACTGTGTCCAACATCATCCCCACCACCTTTAAATTTCAGGTGACTTGTCACAAATGCGCATGCGTGATATTAGATGTGTGTAACTAATAAGTTACAATTTTAAATTTAAATTGATTTGATTGGCATATGAGCACAACGCATGCGCATTTCATACAAGTGCCCTGAAATATGTTGGACACAGCTATCAGGCATTGTCGCTACATCCATAATATATGATCTAAGTACTACACTAACTGAATTGAACTTTGCACATAGATACTGTACTAAAAGTAGTTTTAAGCCTATAGTTTTGGCTTGACGTACAGTTCAAGATACAACTTGAGACATAATACCTATCACAAAACCTCTAATAAAATCTTTAATTATTCTAGTCCAAAGTTTGATGAAATTGATCTTAGAATTGGTTGCAATGTGTATAAATGACAAATATAACAGATTTTAGTGTGGTTCTCTTAAATTAAATACCTAGATAACACTGTCGAGTTTCACTTAACTAGGTACGTACAAACTTTTGTAGGCATTTAGAAAAAAAATTATTGACTCATATTTATTATTTTAGTACACAATTTATACCTATCATATTCTTTGATAGAAGTAGGTAAATGGTAATCACATAATTAATATAAATTCTACTGTTGTTTTTAAATTTTTTAATGAATATCGATACTGCTAATAAAACAGGTCACACATAATAGATATATGTGTTACAAGAGTAAAAGAATAAAAAACAAAATAAAAACAAAATAGATATAAATAGGTACCTAATTTAAATATTATCCTACCTATAGGTATCTTGTGTGAAAGTATTCAGATTGAGAATAATTGTCTAACCCACTTAGATCATAACTACAAAAAGTCGCCACCCAAAGTTTTTAAGCAATAACTTCCACTTAGATGAGACCAAAGACTACGATATTGTTTCTCAGCAAAAATTGAGCGTTCGTCAAAAATATGCAAAAAGGCTGCGAGTACCGACAAGAGTCAAGCGCATGTCGACTGATGATTTAGAATACAGTACACATCTCGTTGTACATTGATTTAACGCGTTACGTTCGCAGTGCAACTAAACGAACACCCATTCCATAAACCTATTGACGTAGTGATAAGACTTACGATTTCGGTTTTGCCTCTATGCTTGAAACTCTGTAGCCGATGGCCGATTACTTTGTCGTCTGACATTTTGGCGTGCAAATTGGTGAACAGCGGAGAAGTAAGATGACGGCTAAACGGAACACAATCGTCCGGTACGACGCGCTTAACTCCTGACAACGGCTAAAAAATGACAACGGTGGCGGCGACTGCGAGTACGGCTACTGCTGCGACTCCTGTGATAACACACTGGTGATTTGCGCGTGTCTGTTCGAATACAGTCGATTGGTTACTTTATTATTGTTCCTCTCTTCCGCACTCTTATCCGTTCAATGAGAGCGAAGAAACTAATTTACTATTTAGTAAATAGTAATGTCGAACAATAATATTATTACAATTATAACGATAATATTTTATCAACGACAATAAAGTTAATACTTCAACGTAATTTTCGTGGCTGCAGCAGAGATAGTGAATCGCGATAAATGATGATATCGGCAAGTGTAGAAACGTGAAATAGTGAGAAAAAAAAATCACAATAGTAAAAAAGGCGGCTGCTGCTATGCAAACGGCATGTTTCTCGCGAGGCTCAAAACGGTTGGACGAGACGAGTTATGTGGTTGTTAGCATTGGGGGGAGGGGGTATACAAACGAAAGAAAGAAAAAGAGCGGTTAAACTGAAAATTGACGACGTTATTAATATGAGTCGAGCAGGTGCAGATAATATTATATCAATATCAATATATTATATATAATATGCGTGTGCACATAGTATATGCGACGTTTAGTTTTTTATTAATTTTTTTAATTATTATAATATTATATCATTACATATGCACGTATTATGTGCGTGCGCATGAAGTGTGATACGGAAACGGACGATATGGTTTCGATCTTGGGGCGAAGCCTTCTGTATCATGAAGGGGACGCGACCTCCACCCCGTCCCGTCGCGTCACCAACGACCACCACTGCCACACCCGCCATGCCATTACTCGTCATGGCCAGACTTACGTTAAACAGATGACGACCAAGACACCACCGGTCAGCGGTTATCAACCATCGCTAACGTTATCGCATATTTGCATCTGCCATGGCCGAATCGGCTTCCGTCCGCAGTGTCATCCACAGTCGCGCCCGACATTACGGTTCTAATTGATTTTCCAACTATCCCTGCATTACGTGACGGTCGACACTCAGCAACGGGATGGAATACTGCGACGATGTGATGAAATAATAAAATAATCACGTGACCAACTGCGTCATAATTATGATATAATATGTTAATATGACATAACTGTATGGAATATGCGTTTAAATGTGCATTTATTTTAGTTATTTATATTTTAAAAACATAAAAATCATGAATATAATATAGGTAATAAATACCTAATAAAAAGATACATAAATCTGTCACCGTTCATTTATTTTACTTTGGTTAGGTATATTTATTATAGATTCTGAACAAAGTGAAGAAGCCAGATTTTTTACAATGATGTTTATTTTTTTTTACTTTTTTTTCTGTATACACTATTTCGTATAGATTTACTTGTCCAAAAAATTCGACCAGTAACTTTTTGAAACAGAATTTGCCTCTAGTTCGTGCATTAGAGAGGTCATTTTTTGAATTTCTTAATTCTTCAATTTTTTTTTTTTTTTTTTGGAAAAAAAACTATCCAAAATTTGACAATAAAGACTTAGAAACCATCATTTTTTGATTCAAACTTTATGAAAATTTAAACATAGGTAGACAATAATATAAGAAAAATTTTGAAAATGTAAAAAAACATTTTGGACATTTTTGTAACATTTTTTTTCTAATTAAATTTTTTTTCCTTTATTTATTAGACAAAAAAAAAGTAAAGTAAAGGCAAGAAAGCCAGACATACTTCGCACCACGGATATTCTTCGCTTTGCGGGTCAAATGCTCTTCGTAAGTGTGTTGAAAATAACGACCATTATTGATCTTTATATAATTAACTTCTTTCGTTCAGAATCGTCTTATTAAAGAAATGATTTATCGTTTCTTTAAAATTCCACGAACCCACCAAGAGTACCTGACCCGAGGAGTGAATAATATTTGTGGTGTGAAGTATGTCCGGCTTTCTTGTCTTTACTTTACTTTTTTATATTATTTTTTATTATTATTATTTTTATTCTTTGAATTTCATTAGTTTATATTCTATCATTAAAAACCAAATATAAACTGCAAATAACTGCTTCTAAATTTTAATTCATAAAACGCAATGATATATTTAATTTAAATAATATTTGTCTATCGTTATTATATACTTAACTTTTAGAGTTAGAACGAATTGAAGAAGCTAGTGTTTTTATAATGATGTTTATTTTTTTTTGTCTACACTTTTTCGTATAGTAATACTTGTCCAAAAGTTTCGATTAATAAGTTTTTTGTAACCGAATCTACTTTAGTTGGTATTTTAGAGAGGTCGTTTTTCGAATTTCTCAATTTCTTCTTTTTTGGGGAAAAACTATCCAAAAATTTGACAAAAAAAACTAGGAAACCATTATTTTTTGATCTAAATTTCGTAAAAATTTAAACATAGACAGAAAATAACATGAGAAATATTGATGGTTGTAGTAGTTGATGAGAAATATTTTGGCACAAGAAAATTTTGAAAATATGAAAAAAAAAATCATGGAAATTTTTTCTGTTTTTTCCCCTCCATTCTTTATTTATTAGGTAAAAAAAAGTAAATAAAGCAAAGACCAGAAAGTAAAGTAAAGAAATGATAAGTAAAGTAAAGTATAGACAAGAAAGCCGGACATACTTCGCCCTATGGGTATTCTTCGCTTTTCAGATCAGATATTCTCTTAGTGGGTGTGTTCAAAATTACGACTATTATTGTTCTATATATTATTAACTTCCTTCGTTCAGAATCGTCTTATTGAAAAAATGATTTATCGTTTCTTTAAAATTCTACACACCCACCAAGAGTATCTGACCTGAAGAACGAAGAATACCCGTGGTGCGAAGTATGTTCGATTTTCTTGTCCATACTTAATTTACTTCCTTGTCTTTACTTTACTTTAACTCTTTGTTTTCTTTTGTAATTTGACTTAAGTGATCAAAATGAAAAATCTTTTTTTCAAAC
Source organism: Stegophylla sp. TES_Ste_2020 (assembly GCA_025469315.1). Classification (NCBI taxonomy): domain Eukaryota; kingdom Metazoa; phylum Arthropoda; class Insecta; order Hemiptera; family Aphididae; genus Stegophylla; species Stegophylla sp. TES_Ste_2020. The sequence goes on along the minus strand of JAIPRM010000624.1, from coordinate 24,891 downwards.
TGTAATCAATGCAGTAAAAATGTATAAATTTAAAATTATGTATTTATTGGTTAAACATCGGAAATATGCAAATATAGCCAGTGGCGCAACCAAGGGGGATGTTTTGGGTGTCTGGACACCCCTCTTAAACCATATTTATGGAAATTTTATCAATGAGCATTGAAAAAATTATTTTAACTGTACAATTATAACCTATTAGTTCAGAAATAAACTTGAAACATGCTTTAAAAATTCATATTGTTAAAAATGCGGCACTAAATTTTATTTATCTACAAATAATGTTGTAAAAATTTTAACTCGTAGAAAAGGCAGTGAAATTTCTAATTAATGAATTCTTGCAAAATGTCCATTAACAATGATTATAATTTTATATTTAAATAATTATAGTAGAAATTTATATACGTTCTATCTTGTCATATACGGTCTACCAGTGTTTAAGGAACGCTTATCATATGCGTATCGTATACGTGAGTTATATCTTTATTGTCTGGTGCTGAAACGATAATAAAGAAATAGAATATTGATGATCTAAAAAAGTACCAAAACTTACAAAAAAATAAAAATGATTTAATGACCTTATAACTGTATTAAATGACTTAAAATAAAAATAATATTTTTTTAAAATACTTATTAAAAAATTATTGTATGTATACAGATACATTCACATTAAGTTACAACATTTTTTTTTAATTTATAAAAATCGTTATATTAACAAATAAAATTATCAAATTTATTCGATTTTTACACCCGAAAATACAAAATTAAATTTACCTATTCTGAATCAGGGCGTCATAAAACAAATTTTTAGCTTAGTAAGCATTGCGTAAGTCGTCAACATTATATTTCTAATAATATGGATTAGAACTCTTTCCCTGCATGTTATAACCATAGATAAAAGATTAATAACGTAGCTGTGATTTATAGCAATCATTTAACTTGCGAAAGTGCAAACTCATGTGAAGTGTATTATTTTTTATCGTCATTTAGTTATTGGGTGACAATACTTCACTTATTCACTTATTATTTGAAAATTTATTTATTTTTTTATATAATTATTTTTAATACTATATACCTTATTATATCAAAATATTTTTTGTTCATCATTGAAACATCTTTTACACCATCCGTTTATTATGAAACTATTATTTTGACTAAATATTGGTGTAAAGTGGTAAAACACGGTAGAGCGCAGTTGCGCATACTGCAGTTGCAATGTTGTCAGTAGAGCGTTAAGACAAGATAGCCCAATTTTTTTTAAATTTTAAATCCTTTGGTCACAAATCATATACGTATCGAATCCTATTTCTCCTACTTAAACTTTTCCGAACACTACTAAAATTATTTGAGACATTTGCCCCCAAAAAAATGCGCTCGTGACGCCACTGGTTGGACTCTGGACCACTGTATTATTTTAGCTGAAATGATATACAATGTAATATTACAGTGTATATTATTATGATCTAAGGACTAAGGCCAGACTCGTGTTCAAGGGAGGGGTTTTGGGTGTTCAACCCCCCCTCCCACCACCATGACCGAAAAAATCGTGTTTTTCATTTATGATCTATTATATAGAATATTTTATAATGCATAACATAATGGTACAATATTATAAAATAGTGTTATCTTCACGTTTGCTGTTTATCGACTTTCGTCGTTGCTGTTATCGACTAAATATAATCACAATAAAATGGAAAGAAGTATAAAAAATACAAGATAATATTTTATTCAACATTTCGACCGCAATTAGGAGAACACGAGATTACACGATAACGGATTTCGAGTATTTTAAAAGTTGTTCATAATCATACACAACGATTGTGAGCTCAGGCTGCTCAGCCGTTCTTTCTACAAACACGATAACACGCCGTAAGAAATAATATCAAAATGGACATAGTATATTCACAGAATAGATTAATGGTATATTATAATACTATTTGCTAATTATTGATGTATCTATTTTATACATTTTTTTTTTCAAACCCTCTCCATTATGAAATCCTGCGCACGAGCCTGACTAAGGCTATTGGCAATTAATAATATTTTATAGCTCGTAGTTCGTAGTTATCTTAGATAATATACTTATGAGTTATGACCACGAACTAAGAACGGAGATTGTTCCTCTCATGGTTCCTCCAGAAGTTTAGTGGCTTATCTATTACCTAGGTATTTTATTAACTATGATTGTAGTATCTCCACGATTTACAATGTTATCAGTAATTCACATCATTGTAGACAGAACTGGTTGCTTCGACCATATATTTTATATAGTGTTAGGTTTGAATCACGGCCTTATGGTTAAGTGATTATGTTTTGATTACCTATAAGGAATTTCACAGTATAACGAAAATTGGTTTCGCGGTTTAGACTCTGTCCTGTATTATAACTATTATACTCTTTTTAGCAATTTAGCTCAATTTAGCTTTGATTCATGAGTAGTTTTGATTGTAATTAGAACCACAAACTGATGAACATTATGAAATAATCACCACTGGACACTGGTAAATACAAACTTTTTACATCTTTGTTAATATGAATTTTTGTTGTAGCTTTATCTTTATCATAACATATACCTATGGAATAGTTAAGAGTTTAATGTTAAAATCATAGATAATAATTGGCCAATGATCGTATTTTTTCTCCATTTATTTAATTCTATGTACTCTTCATTCACTATTAATTGAGATTTTGGCTTTATCTGAATATTTAATAATTTATTAGGCAAAATAATTACGAATTATTCATGGAAAAGGCACATTTATCAATTAGTTTATCATAAGTATTATATTCTATAATGTGGGATTAACTATATGAGTTGATAATCAATTTACTGTCAATCTACATTAGATATTGTATTTTACTTCAGTTCCATATGATGCTAAGATAAAGTATAGTGAATACAGTTTAAAAAATAGCTAAATTCTAAAAAAAAAATTAATTTTTAATTTCAAAAATTTTCTTTAGTTATTTAATTACTCTTTTAATGAGGTGGTTTTTTTATTATTTATTTACAATCCTTTACTAACTTGGATGTTGAATTTTACCCATTAAATATTTATTATTATACTATATAGCATTTTACTGTTTTTTTATTGTACTTTGATTCTCATTGACCTTTTGAGTTTAAAACAAACATGTATTCATTAATGTTGTGTAATGTCTGCTTTGAGTTTTTATTTAATTTAATAATTGTGTTATTAAATGTTATTAAATTTGTTATTAAATGAGTCAAATATGATACAAATATGCAATTTAGAAATGTCAAAATATGCATCAATGTGTATTATAAATTTATAGACATGAATAATGTAAAATATCCGGACGTACCTACTTAACAACATCAGTATTCTTTGCACTTCGGGTGAGACTTGGTGGGTGTTTTAAATTTTAATGATAAATCATTCCTTCAATAAAACGAACTTTAGTTTATTCAACAAGTATATTTATACAAAAAAGTGTTTACAAGAAAAAAAATAAACATAATTTTAAAACACAAGCTTCTTCATTTCGTTCAGAATCTAAAAGCAGGACATACTTCGCACTATGGGTATTCTTTGCTTCTCGAGTGAGACTTGATGGATGTGTTAAATTTTAATGAAACGATAAATCATTTCTTCAATAAAACAATTCTAAGCGGATATTTTGTCTCAGTGTTTTACCACGTTAAAAATTAAAAAATAAGCATTTATTGACTATTATATTACCACGGTCATCACATTCAATAAATTAGTAGTTATCAAATTAAAAAAAAAAAGAACTAAATAAACAATCAAAGAGACATAATATGACTTGTCAACAACATTTATATTAACACTAACTTAATTACCCGGCTTTGCCCGTGATTAAAGTTATTAACTGTTCGACAGTTTTCCATTTCAGACAAACGGGATTAAGCATTTCGTTCTCGTTAAACACCCTGTCTATTAGTGCAAAACCTGAATAAAATTTGTTCAGTAGTTACTGATTACAATGTGCACGTATACATTCATTCATTCATTTTAAATTCCGAGTGGAGCAGAAAAGCTACGATTTTTAAAATTATGTCTTATTTTCTACTTTTATTTTATTTCTGTAAATCCTTTTTCGCAACTTTTTTAATTACAATTTGCCCCTGGATTGTACTTTTAAGAGGTCATTTTTCAAAATTCTTAAGTTTTCCCAAAACTTTGGAAAACTACCTAAAATTTAACAAAAGACGCCTCAGAAACTTTCTTTTTTTCCCCTTTTTATCAATTAATAGTGGAATATAAAACTGGCTGAGTAAAAAAAAATGTTTATTACACAAACAGACTTTATAATTTTTAAGTTAAATTATATCAATTAAACTGAAATCCTGCCATAATCGTCTTATTGGAAAAATAATTTATGGCTTCTTTAAAATTTAATACCCACACCAAGAGCAACCCACAAGGAGCGAAAAATGTCTATGATGCTAAGTATGCTCGGTTTTTTTTATGTATTCTACTTTTATATTGCCATGGGTACCGATAACCATTAGTTTATCGTCATAATAATTTAATTAGTTGCTAATAATCTTTTCACAAACATTATCTGTAACAACCAAATAAACAATATTCAATATAAGCAAATGTATACTATCAATATATCAAACTTTGAACTCCCTTTCACCCGTTTAGGAGTTGTATTTTTAAAAATCCATACTTTGTGCCTATACATAGATTATATATTATTTGAGTCGATAAGTACATTTACTGAAAATTTCAAATAAATCAGTTCAGTTTTGGCTGCTGCACATTGATTCTACCATTCATTTATATATATAGATTTTGACTATCGTGTTACCATGGCCATTAATGGCTCTGTTCAGAATCTAAAGAGTTTCAAGGATAAACAAATCAATATTTTTCTGAATTCAAATCATTGTACTGCTTAGGCTTGATAATCGAGTCTATTTTTTAATTAATATTAAGTTATAACTTATTAATATTACTAACTTAATTATCCATCTACTAAGTATTATTAAGTTACATTATTGGTATTTCTAAGTTTACCAAAAACTCTTGAAAATTCAAATATTTTCATTTCATTTATCATATATATTTGATTAAATATATATCTATTTAGTAAAATGTTGACATTTCAGATCCTTTACATTGAATACACTTAATATAAACTTACAAATGCAAATAATTCTTGTCTCTAGTTATTAAGAACTAGACAAATTGAACTATTGTTTATAAATGTATTAACATTATGCAAATTTTATATTTTGATTTTACACTAGGTAGTTGTATGATTTTTTTTTCAGTATAAATAATAAATAATTTAATAAAAATATAGATAACTTTAACTGTTAAATATGATTATTAATTATTATATCAAATTGCAGGAATAGGATAGCTGACATTTAGCATGAGTAAGTATTCAAGTGATTCAAACTCGCGTGACCGAACTAGAAGTTATAATCGTTATTATAACCAAAGACACAGGTGAGCATTATCTCTTATTAATTTTATTATTGATAACTACATTTTTGTTTTTGTATTGATTAATCATTTTTATTTATAATATTTCCATCAATTCACTGAATTTAAAATACCTATTGTACAAAATATTAGTTATCTTTTTATTGATTTGAATTAGATAGTAAATTATAATTAATATTTACATATTAAGTCAATTGTATATTACTTTATTGATATTATATTGAAAGGATATTTGTATGTAATATTTTTCTTACTTCCATTAATATAATAAATTATATTGATGCAGTATAAATTAGTTAACAAATTTATATTTAAAAAGCTTTTATATTGTTTTTGGCATGTTAAATATATATATATATTTAAATTATAAAAATTAGTGTTGTTTGGTGCCACCATCCATTCAGCAGCAGTTCACCCATTAATATTTAGTTTAAAACAAAAATATTGTTTGTTTAAAATCTGATTTTGACTCATTAAAACTAAAGTTTACAAGCACTATTAAAAGTGGAACTATTTTTCACTAGAAATTGGATTGAGTGTATCGCTCATTACGCTTTGCCAATAAAAAATATTCTTCTGTCCTATGAACAACTACCTCAGCAGATACAGTAGAGTACTTGAGGGAGGAATCAGGAACATTTATCCTCCCCCGGAGCTTTTTTTTTTTTGTAAAAATATGTATATTTTAGCATATCAAGATAATTTAAAAATAAACATAATTCAAATAAATATAACTAATTTTTCTTTAAAGTCATTACTTTTTTCATCTAAATTATATGCTTCTCAAATCAAAATCAAAAAGCCTAAGTGTGTGACACATATATCATTTCTAGTTTCACATTATTGTAAAACAATTGATATCATTCACTTCCTCACATTATTTATAGTGAACAATATTATATAAAAAATAACAGAAAAGTGTTCAGTATATTTATTTACATTATTATAACACAAAACTTAATATTTATAACACAAAATGTGTATAAACTCAAATGCATAAGTAATTCTAGGTTTATTTGTAATTCACACTCTTATAGATATTATAATCGGCACGTGTAAAATCAAATAATTTGTTACTGGCAAAAAAAAAAAAATTGATTTAATAATATAAATGTATTTAAAATGAAAGTAAACTATAATACAAAAACATATTAAATTAGTAATAGAATTAAATAGTTTCTTGTATGAGATATATATATATATATATTACTGAGTGCTAAGTTGGGCAGAAAAATTATTATCTGAAGTACTGAAAAATTATGATTAGGTTTAATAAAATTTAAATATCAGTAGTATTATTAAATTTAATTGTATTTTGTTAATTTGGTCACTATTAGTAGCGTACATTATGGCTGGTTTCTTATGATCATATCCACTTTTCTTCTAGAGTTCTATACATAATGAAATTAAAAAGTATAGACAAGAAAGCCGGACATACTTTGCACCATAGATATTCTTCGCTCTTCAGCTTAGATTCTCTTGATGGATGTATAGAATTTTATAGAAATGATAATTGAGGTTTATTATTAAAATTATTTGTTTTTTGATTCAAAGTGGAACGAAAAAGCTAGTTAATTTTACAATGATGTTCATTTTTCCTTTTTTCTGTAAACAATTTTTTGTTTGAAAATATTGGTTCAAAAGTTTTGACCAGCATCTTTTTGAATTACAATCTCTATATGGTACTTTAAAGAGCTAATTTTTCAAAATTCCCTAAAATTTTCTCAAAATTTAGGAAAAACTACATAAAATTGGACAAAAACGTCTCGGAAACTATCTTTTCTTAATTCAGGCTTAATGAAAATTTAAATATAGATATACAATATTATAAAAAATATTTAGGCACAAAAACTTTTGAAACACTTTTTTTCAAAATTTTTATTTCCTATTCTCAGTTAAATGTTGAATATAAAACTGACCAAGTACAAAATTTTTTTTGGTTTTATTAATAAACTTAGTAAAATTGTCTTATATAAGCTAAAGCTTAACTCAGAAAATGCCCACCTAATTTTATCTAAGGACTAAAGATTAGGTTAGGTTAGGTTAGGTTACCCAGGGAAGAATACCTATGGTGCAAAGTATGTCTGGGTGTTTATAACATTAGGGTGTGCCTCGTAGTTCTGCCTATGTTCACTTTGTTCAGAATCTAAAAATGTATCGTATTACTTTTCATTAGATTAATCGAAGAATTAATAAAATTAAATTAAGATATCGGATTGTGATTATTGTAAAATATCTATATGCAACATTTTGTTTAAATTAAATACTCTGTATATGATTTTAAATATTTTTTATTTTTCTCTATTTTAAAGTGAAACTAAGACTGAATTTAATACATTCAATTTGAACTCTGTTTATAAGTTGTATGTTGTAGTTCAAGTTAATTTATTTTTGATAAATAATAAATAAATTACCTAGATTTTGTAAGTTAAATTGATATTAATAATTTCATTCATTAAACATAAATTAATTTGTACAGGTTTCTTTGTACCTGGTATACATTTATAAATTTAAAAAAAAATACTAATTAATAAAAATTTTGTTATATTTAAAAGACATTATCTATTAACTTCTAAGGAGGTTTTGATTGATTTTTCTGACAAAAAAAACAATTATAATTTATAATTCAAATATTTTAATTTTATATTTCCTTTTTTTTTTTTTATTTTGTTATACGTATCACATAAATATGAAAATTTTCTTGGTAATTATGTAAAAAATAGAGATGTAGTGTACCGAAAAACATTTGGATTTATTTATTCAACATTCCCCTCCCCTAGCAAAATAGAAAGTACATTATTAACTATAATGTTTAATAGTACAATATTATTTTTGAAACGTATGAATTTATTATTTTATTTAATCAGTATTAATTTTATATTATATAATGAATATTAATCAATTTTTTTCAATGTTTTTATGGTTTTAATTTTTAATTTTGAGGTTTTATATTGGACTATAATTTGAAAACTTATGTACATATTTAAATTTAGTTATAATTATTAATAACTGTATGATACATAATATATTTTAAATTCTGGCTGTTATCTGTAGCTTAGGGGTTTTATAGAATATTATATATTTAATATTTCAATATATAACTTTTTAAGTTTTAAGAAAATAGAACCAGTTACCACAACATATTTTATAATTTTGTCAAAACAACATATTATTAATTATTTAAAAAAATTTTAAAGACATACAAATATTGATGATAATTCAATAAAATACATTTTTCTGTTAATATAAATAATATTCATTATGTAAGTTTATTAAATATGTTACTATCAATGATTTAAAAAATGTAAATTAAATTTATATTTATGTTTTAAAAATGCTCACCAGTGTTTCATATTGTATCAAAAAAGGATTCATTTATTAAATTACATAAGTTATAGGGTTATACCATAGGATTTATAAACAGATATGGCCAACAAAAATTTCATTGGAAATAATCAATAAAGTCCCCGTAGTAGTGTACCCTTGTTGCGTTCTGAAATAAAAAAATACATACAAATCGTGTCCCACTATCAGGCAACAGGTAGTAGACAATTAATTATTTTTCAGGAGTTCTTAAAATCACAATATAAATATGGTCTGAACATTAAATTTTAATGATTTTATTAAGAAATTTGAAATACAATCAATATAAATAATATTATATACCTTCGAATAACTTTAAATTGATTTTTGATGCATTCGATTTACCTAGTTTATCTGTGTAACATGGTGCGGTTCTTTACCAGCCAATTTCTGTCTATTCTGACAATAACGCATTCTGTGTGTTAATTACATATGTTGTTTTTTAATTTCCGGTTGGTTAAGTGTAACATATTATCAGCGGTCAAAAATCGCTTATCTGTCCTGTTTTATTATATGATAAAATTATAAATAATGATTTTAAGACTGTGTAGTGTGTATAACTGAATTATTACAAATTTATATAAATGTTCACTTATATTACATGATAACATAAGTGTTATTTATTATAATGTGCATTATCAAATTAATATTTTATAATGTATGATACATTTTTGTAGTTTTATCATTATATTTTACTGAATAATTACAGTAACACAGTTGACAAACGTAAATACTTTTTCACTATGTACATCAATTTCATTGATTCTTCATTGTATTGAATTAATTCATCACTGTAATCATTTTGATGATTTTGAATATCGTTTTAAGAACCACTGTAATAAAAAAACATGAATTGCGTCTACAAGACCTGGGGCACAAATCATAGATAACTTTTTTATTGATGCAACTCATGTGTTTCCCTTTGTAAGCTTTGGTTGAGAAAACTTTAATTTTTTTTTTTCAAAAATGTTGCCTATACATCATGTATAATGCCTCTCTCTAAAAAAACCTCTTAAATTATGCTGATTCCTGAATTCCTCTTTAAAAAAAAAAATAATTATTAACGTGTGTTAAAACATACACTGAAAAAAAAATAATAGCAATAAACTGTATTTATTAATAAATTTAAAGTTTTATTAAACAAAAAACAATTATTTTCTTTAACTCTAGTCGAAATTTAGAAAGAGTCATAAATTTAAATTCCTTAATTACGCCTCCATAATAAATTTATATTATTGGCCATTTGCTTTTCCATAAATAAAAACATTAATGAATCCAATCTTTGTTGTGTCATTGTACTACAAAGTTTTGATTTCACTATTGTAAATTTTGAAGACTCACATTCACAAGAGCAACTACTTGTTATACATTTACACGCCAATTCATGTCACAAATTATATGAAATTGTTATTATATTTCATATAATCTATAGCCTTATAGGTAAAGCCAGATTATTTCCTATCTACTTAAGGTTAAAAAATATCTATAATATTTTTTTCTCATCAATGTTTTTTTCTAATATGATATTTATGTTATTGACAATATATAAAAATTTTGTGAGAGGCTGATTTCGCAAGTATGGCCATGGCACTATTGGCGCTGTACCCACATACACGCCTATGACTTGTACTGTATATAAACTAAATATATTTAATCAATAATATATTGAACATTATTTAAATTAGTTTTATTTGTTCCATAATTTTAACATGTTTATGTTTTATGTTTAGGTCTTCAAGTTCATCATCTACAGAAAGTTCACGACATTCAAGAAAATATTATTCAAGCAGATCTGGACAAAGGTATTTATTTTTGCAGGAAAAAACCTTTTTAAATATATTTGTTAGAAGGATGTATTAAACGTAACATATATACATATTTATATGGTTAATAAATAATAATATTAAATTGTATTATTACTTAAAAACAATTAAAATACAATAAAGAATTTATAAATTTTTTTTTTTATCTACTTGCTATACATATTCCATATTTGTATGTATTTCAATAAAAGTATACAAATATTAATTTGTTTTGTTAATTACTACCTACCATAAGAATTTAAATTACTATATATAATTTTAAATTATGAGATAAATTTTAAAAAAAGCCCGGCATACTTTATACTATTAGTATTTTTTGCTCCTTAGGTGACATAATCTGTGAATGTTTCGGTGGTAGCATGTGAAATATGTCATAGGGTAAACATTTAAGAATAGGGTATTTTTAAAGAAAAAGTATCATGATAATAAATAAATAATTTAGGTAAAACATCTATATGACTATATTTGCATATAATTTAACTCCATTCACCGATTTTGTTTTGTTGCAATATATTTATAACTTTATTAGTAAATGTTGGATCTTGAGATAATTCACCCATTTTTTTTTTCTATAGCTAAAATAGATAAAGATGAAAGTTTGTCATTTGTCATTGTATTTTTAAGAAAGGATTTGATACGTTTTAATGTACTCATCAGATCTCTCGCTTTATGCTGTTGTAGCAGGAATAGTTAATATTAATTATATAAGTTTTACAACTTCCTGATATAATTCTTCATCTAAAACAATAAGTTTAATGTACTTGTAAAAATAAAAATAATATTTTAATGATATTCTGTATTCTTACTTTTAAATATAAAACTAATAAATTCCAAAGGAGGGGAATATTTCAATGGATCTGCATGTACAATACAAAGCTTATTTCTTAGATGACCTTTATTAAACATATCTGGATAATATTTAAAATGTTGACTTAATTTTTCTTCTGGAAAGTTAGCTTTGTATGACTCAAACATTTTTTTTCATTTAAAATCTCAACAAAGTCTAATTTTTTAAAATCTTTAAATCTAATACTCTACTAGATATCATCTACGGAATTTTCATTTCGTAAATCAGTCAACTGCAATGTAAGGCTTTTAACTTCATTAATACAATATTTAATATCAGTGGTCGATTTATTTTGCACAACACAAAATGTATGATCAGCAAACACAAATATTTTACTAAAAAGTATCATTAAGTAAATAAATTTATTATTGGTCACTATTTTCAATATGCCAGAAGCAGTACAAATATATTTATAGAATCCTCCAGCCTGGTTCATTTAATACATGTGAAACCGCATTTTTATAGTTAAAACAGCTGTTGAATGATAATTCCGACGTGTATTGCATTAATTTGGTAGTCTAAATCCTTTCAATAATGTGTTTCTTTTAGAGGATCTATTAAAAAATGTGTGAAACATGGTGAGGTTTGATATAATAATTTAATAATTTTTATAGTTTTTCCACCATGAGGTAGAACTAAATTCAGTTGATGAGCATAACAATGTGTGAAAATGACCATGGGATAAGTATTTTGTATAATTGATTGAACTCCATTTTTTCACCAGCGATAACAGAAACATCATCCTATATTTGACACACAACTTTTTTTACCAACATTCCATTTTAAAAGTTTGTTTAGATTACTTCTGATAAGCCAGCTGCAGTCTTATTTTGGAAACATCAAAAAATCTAATAAATCTTTGTTCGATCTTATCATCAAGGAAATAATGTAAAATTATACTCATTTGAGATTGACATGATACATCCGTTGTTTTGTCAGCCTGTATTGATATTGTAGTTTAAAATTCTTTTAAAATAGGTGAATTAAACACTTCAGTTATGCAATACATAAGGTCATTTTGAATGTTATCAGGAGTCCTTTTAAAAACTGAATCAGTAGAAACATATTCTCTTAATAATTGTTTTTCTTTAGCAAGTAAAATTTCACAATAATTTCCTTTATTTAAAGAACTTTTATTCTCATTATGGCTACTGAATGTTATTCTTGTTTTCTCAAAAAACAAACTATATTGATTAAACAAGCTAATATCTTTCCATTTATGTCAGCTTGTTTATTATGATTAATTGCAATCAAACGACGACTTTCAGATATTATATGCTCAATCCTATTTTTATCTTACTTATGAAAACTTTTTTTGTTAGTCAGACATTTTCTTTTTTTTTTTTTTTGAAATTTGATGTTCTTCAGCATTACAAACCAAATTTTTAATAGTTGAAATGCCATTTATGTTCCACTCGTTTACTCCTCTATACAAGACACATTTATAATAATATAATTTATTTTTTTTAACACTTCCAGCAAACCAATTAAATTTTGAATATTTGTAATTTCCGTAAAGTTTTTGCTTCCTAATATTACAATAATAAATGTAACGCCTCTTATCTTTCAAGTTGTATTTTTCTTCGTAAAAAAAGAACTAAGACCTTTATTTAAAGTAATATCAATTATATCCGACATATTTATGTTTTCAATTGAACATATCATTAAAAAAATAAAATAAACAGTTCACATTACCTGTTAATTGTGGTCAGAAGGCAATTAAATTATGAAAATATTGCTTTAAGCCATGTCTCTTTTGTGCACATAATTTTGGAAATACACCACCTTTACCCTATCATCAATAAAGAGATACAATTCAGTCTATCTTGGTTGAAACGACAATGATAATAGTATAGATAAAGCGATTCGTCAGAACAACATTTTATTTATAAAAATACAAAATACTGTTTTAGTAGGTAACTACTACATAGTTAATAATTTATTTTAAAATTTAAATATTTTTAGGTGGACAATGTCTCATTATCTGTCTTGATGCACCGCCACTGGGTGTTCATTATTCAATTTATTTATGAACAATTGAAAAAAAAAAAATAAATAGTTTTATTGAATATTAAATGTGGATTTTTAATTATATACAATTTTTGCTTTCTGGTGTACATAATATATTAGACTTGTGATAATCCTGTAGGTGTCAGATCATAGAACTACTGGTGTAACAAAATCTGTATCGGTGAACTTTTACTTAAAAAACACAATTTCATTGTAAAATTTATATTTATTAATAAATTGAAACATATGAGTAACATATTGTCTATTATTTAAATTCATTAATCCTTTAATTGGACACATCAACTGAATACAAATAATCTGTCTAATTGGCTCATTAGGACTAAATCATTAACTTGTAACAATTGCGATACCTATTAAGTTATTATTAAGAAACAAAAATAAATCAGGGTTGCTGAACGTACTGAATAATTCCTTGGCCAAATTACCCAGAATATACTATACTTACTTTTCTATGTAAGTAAATAAGTTATCATTAATGACTGGTTTTGTCTAATATTATATTAATATTATTAGAATGCATATTTTACTTTTGAACTTGAATATATATTATATATTATTGAGTCTGAACTTTAATTCTTACACTTCTTATTATATCATTCAAATGTTAACAGGAGTTATAAAAAATCAAAACATAGACATAGATCTAATAGTTCTTCAGACTATTCTTCATCAAGGCACAAACATTCTAGCCGTTCTTACCGTAAAGATGATAGTCGTTCAAAGAAAAAACATCGTAGAAGGAGTTCGTCTTCTAGTAGCGAGTCAAGTGTTTCCAACTATTCATATAAACACCGTACAAAAAGTTCCAAAACTTCTAATGATAATGAGAAAAAAAAGAGTATACAATCTGCTGCAATGTCTTCTTTCCAAGATGATATCTCAGAAGCAACATCTGAAGATGTTAAACCAAAAACTACAGATGTAAACGGGCTTCAACAAAATGTTTGTGAGTAACTATTTATATTCTTAACTTCTTTAATTATTTATTCATGAAATATGTTTATATTAATGATTTTTGCCATTTATTAAAACATCTAAAACATTGTAGTAAAATACTTATTTCATTTTAAAAGTTACTCATATCATATTATATTATATTAAAGTCATTTACTGCGTGTGTTTTAAAAAAAGAGGTTGTTTTATTATTAAAAATTATTTTTGTTAATGGCAATCACTAAATTAAACTTTATATTCCAAATAAAAAAAGTGTTTACTTCACTCCTTTGGGAATCTACCCACCTTGGGTGGTTTACAATTGACGGGTATATTGAATTTTAAAGTAACGATAAATAATTTCTTCAATAAAATGATTCTAAGTGGAAATTAAACTAATACACAATAATAAATTATCAGTTATGAAGAATTCAACTTAAATGTTGAACTAAAAATTATTTTATTCCATACAACATTTACGAAAAACGGAAATTGATATTCATTTATTCACATACACCAAATGAAAACTCCATAAAAAAATAATTTCAAACTACAATAAAATAAAATAAAGCTGTTCTAATTAACCTAAATCAGCATTTATGCATTATAACCTAATTTGTACTAATAATTATCATGACACCTTTGGTCAATCACGGTTGAAAAGTGTTAAATATTTTGTTTACCCATTGAGATTTGACCCCGTTATCGTCCTATTCTAATATTGACGCCTTAACTTCTACGCCACAACAACAGCGTTGAAAATCGTAGAAATAGTAGGTATTTAATATAATAACCGAATATAATGAATTTTCAAAATAGAGTAATTAGAATACTATTGTTGCATGTGAATTTTAATTCACACCATTGTATTCAACATAAAAAAATACATAAGATTGCTATAAAGTATTATCAACCTTTCCGAGTGAACATGTAAAATAGAAATATTTTATAACATTTGTCTATACTTTCTCTGATTTTTTTTCTATCAAACCCTTGTAAAATGTTTGTCCGTAAGAAATTTTATTGCACCAAAATATTTACAATGAAATTCTCTACCAAGGTACCAAGTTTCAAAAAAATTGGTTCAACTAATTTTCTTTTAAAGGACAACACAACACTAATTTTTTTTTTTTTTAATTTTTAGTATAATAGTTTATTGTTGTAGTCAGAGTATTTAAAAACGTTTTGGTAAAAATCTGAATTTAAAAAAATGATTATTCAACGAGATAATGAGAGTTCAGTAATAATTGCGTGACGTCATAGAGCCGACGAGTGAACATTCTCCTATGCTTTACATATAAAAGTAGTTTGATGTTTACAATCGTTTTAATAACATACGATAATATTTCAGATTTTTTTTTTTCCGAATCTGAAGTATATTTATGTGCTTAAGACGATGGTGTGATTAAAAAAATAATATATCTAGTTATTGTATTCATAAAATAAATTATAATTGGTAAAATTATTGAGTGCACGACTTGCGTCGCTGCGGCATCCAAACGAAATTTTACGAAATTTACTAAAATAGTTTTATATACTATGAAAAAACTAAAAGGTGTATCAAAATTATAATAACACCAATGAAATAAACACAAAAAAACACTTCGGATTACTTAACAAATAAAATAAAAATATTATCTTTAGCAAATGAAATCATTATTTTAGTATAGATACTTTTAAACGTAAAACATGCACCGTCGTTCGGACATCGGCTCTTGTCACGACAAGCATATTTTCAAACGCGTATAACTCATTGAATAATTGTGAAAACCATGTAAAAACCACACCATATTTCTTAAAAAATGCCGTACTTTAAATCTAAGCAAACTTGTTTTTAGTGTTGTGTTGTCCTTTAAGTATGTTAAATTGTGAAATTTTTGGTAAAACTAAAAAATTTTGTCAAAATTCTAACTTTTAACAATTATAGAGAAAAAAGATAACTTACAATTTTTGAGATTTTTCAAATCAATTAGATCTATATGTATATAAGTAATATCATATTATATTTTCATGTCTTAATATGAAGAATAGAAAGTTTTATAACATAAAAACTAACAAAAAAACAAAAATTTTGGAAATTTTCAAAATGCTGTACTTAACTCAAAATTGATCAAATATTTTTGAAATATTTATGAAATGTACTCGAAACCATTTTTAGTAGTTTGTGAAAGTTTCAAATTTCTAGCTGCATTATTTTTGAAGTTATGTTAAAAAACAATTTTCAATTTTACAAAAATTCTGATAATTGCGTATTTTGCCATTTATTGTCAATTTTACGACAAATCCCACTTTTTTCGAAAAAAAAATAATGATCGAAACTTTTGAACAAATATTTTTATACAAAAAAGTGTTTCCAGCAAGAGAAAAAAATAATGTTAAAAAAAAATAAATATTTTAAAAATTTGATATTCAAATTTTAGCGAAGTGAAGAAGCTAGTATTTTTTCAATGACGTTTATTATTTTAGATTCTGTGCGGAGCAAAGAAGCTTATAAATTTATAATGATGTTTATTTTTTTTCCATTCTGTAAACACTTTTGCAGTTAGAAATATTGATCCAAGAGCCTCGATTAGCCACTTTTTGATTTAAACATCAGTTATGATAATTAGAAGATACCTTATAATAAGCATTTTTTAAAATTCACAATATTTCAAAGGGTTTACACTAATCGTCACTGTTGGACCACACCTCCCCGCCCTTCACCCTAGACCTCATACTTCCCCCTGACCCAGACCCCCTAACCAAGATCCTGAACTTCAACCCTTTACCCCGCCGCCCATTCAAAAATTGAAGTATATTTATGGTGCAAAGTCTGTTCGGCCTTTTTTTATCTGTGAACACTTTTTCGTATGGAAATACTTGAAAGAAAGTCTCGACCAACAATTTTTTAAACCAGATTTGCCTCTTGATAAAAATGTCTTTAGATAGGTCATTTTTCAAAAGTTCTCAATTTTCTTTTGGGAAAAACTTAAAAACTGAAAAAAAAAGACTCAAAAACCATAATTTTTTGATCAAAATTTTATGAAAATTTAACCATAGATAGAAAACAATAAAAGAAATATTTTGGCGCATGAAAATTTTGACAATGTGAAAAAATAACTTGATATTATTTATTTTATTTTTTTTGTGAACACTTTTATATCGAAATTCATGTTTAAATGTCTCGACCAGCAACTTCTAGAAACTGGATTTGCCTCTAGATGGATCGTACATTACAGAGGTCATTTTTTGAAATTCTAATTTTTTTTCAGTTTTTTTAAAAAAAATATGCAACATTTTTTTTCACATTTTCAAAATTTTTTTGGGCTAAAATATTTTTCAGAATATTATATTATCTATGTTTAAATTTTCATAAAATTTGGATTAAATAAGATAGTTTCCAAGTCTTTTTTCTCAACATTTGGTTAGGATTTGGTTAACATTTAGTTAACATTCTCAACATTTTTTCTCAACTGTCCAAAATTTAACAAAAAAGACTTGGAAACTATCTTATTTAATCCAAATTTTATGAAAATTTAAACATGTATAATGTAATAATTTGAGAAATATTATAGTACAAAAAAATTTTGAAAATGTGAAAAAAAAATTGTCGGACATTATTTTTTTTTTTAAACACTTTTTTCTCATTCAAACTTTTTCCTTTGCTTTATTTTTAAATTAAATTAAATTAAGTATATTACATTGAAGTAAAGTAAAGTAAAGTAAAGCAAAGATGAGTAAAATAAATTATAGACAAGGAAGCCAGACATTCTTCGCTCTTTGGGTCAGATACTCTTGGTGAGTGTGTTGAAAATGAATACTATTATTGTTCTTTATATTATTATCTTCCTTTATTCAGAATAATATTATTGAAGAAATTAACAAAGAAAGTTTATAATATAAAGAACATTAGTAGTTGTCATTTTCAACACACCCACCGAGAGTATTTGACCTGAGAAGCAAAGAAATACTCGTGATGTGAAGGATGTCCGGCTTTCTTATCTGTACTTTACTTATCTTTACTTTATTTTACTTTTTGTTATTAAATTAATAGTTTAAAAGTTTTAAGAGTATAAAGATTAGAATCATAAGTTAGTAAAGTTAGTAAAGTATCTGACTAAAGTTGACTAGCACTACTTCTATAAAATTTAAAATAATGATTTTTGTCTTAACTATTTATAACTATAAAATGTGTATAGTACACTTAATATAGGTTTGATTTTGTATTCCGAGCGAAACGAAGAAGCTAGTGTGTTTACAATGATGTTTATTATTTTTTTTAAGTGTGCATTTTTTTGTATAGAAATACTTGTCCAAATGTTTTGACCATTAATTTTTAGAAATCGTATTTGCTTCTAGATAGTACTTTAGAGAGATTATTTTTCAAAATTCTCAAAATTCGGGAAAAACTACCCAAAAAAGACTCTGAAACTATATTTTTTTTTTAGATTCTGAACGTAGTGAAGAAGCTTATGATTTTACAATGATGTTTATTTATTTATTTTTTTTATTTTTTTTTTCTACTTTCTCTTTCTGTGAACTCTTTTTCGTATAGAAATACTGGACCAAAAGTTTCGATCGATATCTCTAAAGAACCGGAATCATACCCAGATGGTACTTTAGAGAGGTCATTTTTCCAATTCTCAATACTTTTTCCTAGTGCGGTGAAAATATGTCGAAAAATTAACGAAAAACGGCAAAATTTGCAGTTACCGGCATTTTCGTAAAATTGAAAATTTGTTTTTACCATAACTTCTAAAATAATGCAGCTAGAGACTTGAAATTTTCACCAACCACTAAAAATATATACGAAAATATGTCATAAAAATTTCAAAAAGATTTGATCAATTTTGAGTTTAGTACGGCATTTTGAAAATTTCGGAAATGTCTCACTTTTTGTTAGTTTTTATGCAATAAAATTTTTGATTTTTGATATTAAGACTTGAAATTTTAATATGATCTCACTGACATATGTGTCTAATTGA
>JAIPRM010000623.1:0-51140 GCA_025469315.1 Stegophylla sp. TES_Ste_2020 | reverse complement strand
TAAAATAGACAGAAAACTATTGTTGCATGTGGATTTTAATTTACACCATCGTATTCAACGTCGAAAAATACATAAGATGCAATAAAACATTATCGACCTTCAGTAATTAAATGCTTATAATATATAGATATTTCGCAATATCTGTCTGTATTTTCTCCAATTTTTTTTCAATCAAACCCTTGTAAAATGTTTAATTATTCGCCAGTAAGAAATTTTATTGCACCAAAATATTTGCTATGAAATTTTCTATCTAGGCACAAAATTTCAAAACAATCGGTTATGCCAATTTTCTTATGTGTACGTTAATGTGCGTAATTTTAGGAAAAACTAACGAAATCCGTCGAAATTCTAACTTCAAAAGTGTATAAAAAAAAAAGTTGACTAACAATTTTTGAGATTTTTTCAGGTCAAGTAGAAATATATGTCAGTGAGATCATATTAAATTTTCAAGTCTTAATATTAAAAATCAAAAATTTTATTACATAAAAACTAACAAAAATGAGATATTTCCGAAATTTTCAAAATGCCGTACTCAACTAAAAATTGATCAAATCATTTTGAAATTTTTATGACATATTTTTGTAGCTACTTTTAGTGGTCGGTGATAATTTCAAGTCTCTAGCTGCATTATTTTAGAAGTTATGTTAAAAAGTAATTTTCAGTTTTACGGAAATTTCGGTAATTGCGTATTTTGCCATTTTTCGTCAATTTTTCGACAGTTTTTAGAAAAAGTATTGAGAAATTGGAAAAATGACCTCTTTAAAGTACCATCTGGGTGTGATTCCGGTTCTATAGAGATACTGATCAAAACTTTCGGACAAGTATTTCTATACGAAAAAGTGTTCATAGAAAGAGAAAAAAAAAATCATAAGCTTTTCACTTCGTTCAGAATCTAAAACTATGAAAATTGTGGTTTTCATTCTG
Organism: Stegophylla sp. TES_Ste_2020; assembly: GCA_025469315.1. NCBI lineage: Eukaryota > Metazoa > Arthropoda > Insecta > Hemiptera > Aphididae > Stegophylla > Stegophylla sp. TES_Ste_2020. The sequence continues at coordinate 50,216 of JAIPRM010000623.1, read as the reverse complement.
ACAAACACAATCACGGACCCCCCTCTTCCCAACCACCGTTGGGGGGGGGTGGTCCGCGGACCACCAATCAGGAACCACTGAACAACTCAGGTCCTGAGTAATGAAAAATTAATACACCTGACTTCTGCATCCGCGCCAGGTGTTGTAAAATCACAGACACCGTAAACGCGCATTGTATACACTGTGAGTTTTCCTGACGGCCACCTGCAGATTCACGTCTCGTTCGCAAGTGTTTCATTCGTGATATGCTCGAAAAAGTACAAGACTTTATCGCTTCAGTGTGCTTCGAGCGGTTTTAGGTTCCTGTGGGAAAACAAAATATACAATTCTTCAAATATCGCGTCTGGTCGGGAGAAATTTTCGAAATGTCGTCGGCGGGTGTAATTGTTCGTTTCGTCGTCGGTATCGTTTTGCTCCTGGGAGCTGTTAAATTCGCCAGATCTACGACCTCTCTGACGGGTGGCGGTGGCGTGACGTCACTGCAACAGGCCATCGCCACCGCCGCGTCCCTCGACCGAAACCATCGGTTGTCGACGGTCGTGAACGGTCCTAGTAGGAGCACGATCAGTTTCGGCGGTCCATTCAAAGACTTCCGGGACTTCAGATCCGGGAACGGGTGGCGAAAATCCACCATCGACAACTCGCCCGGGGTTCGAAGAGCCGCGCGACCGACGTCGGCGACAATCGGTGACGTTGGCGGCATGGACGAATTGGCGGAGCAAATGACGCGCGACGCCGACGACGTGGAAAACGCCGCGGATCCGACCACGAAGCGCGTGTACGACGGCGCGCTGGGCGTTTTGGCGCAGAAAATGTTCGCGTGGTTGTCGGGCCACACGCGCGAATTGAACGGCATCGCCGAGCACCTGGGACTGCCGCCCGAGACGATTCAGCTGCTGGACGCTGCGTTCACGCAACTCATGTACGAACAGCGCAGAGGATTAGCGCGCGTCAAGTATCTGGCCGAGGCGTTCTTTTACGCTTGCGACGTGAAACGCGTGCGAGACCGCGACCCGAACGAGACGGACGAGGTGGCGGAGAAATTCCAATGGTTACTGACCAAACTCGGCGTCGCGGGTGAGGGCGACGCGTGGAAGCGCGTCCGCGAATCCGACGTGGCGCAACAGCTGAAATCCGTCGTGGCGTCCATCCAAAAACCGGTGAATCCCGCGTTTAGCGTCACCATACCGCTGATGAAGAACGCCATTTTCACCGCGGTCCCCGACGCCAAAGACCCTTTGCAAAACCTGAAGAAACGGTTCGCACGAAAGTTCGGGCAGGACCAAGTGGAATCGTTCCGGAGAGAAACGGACCCGGACAAAGTGACCGAGAACCACTTGAACGTGTTGGGTAAGCAGCGCCTCTTTCGTGTATTCGATCATGACGTGGTCTGTGCTCCCCCACCCCCCTTCCGACTTTGTTTCTGGCATAGGAATTACGCTGCCACCGATTGTTTGTCCATTGTTTGTTGCGTACACAGGCCTGATGATGTATGGACCGCGCTTAGAAAGAGAAAAACATGTTGGTACAATGCCTGGGGGGAAAAAAGATAAATCTGTAGCACCATCCATGAATTTACTTATTTGTCTACCATTTTTCTTTTTTTTTATAACAGATTTGAAATCCGTCTAATATCAATATAAATTCATCAAAAATAATAGGTTATTGGATTCAAAAGCAAAAAAAAAAAATAAAAAAACCTTTTCTATTCCATGATTGTTTATTCACTGGGTTGATGTGATATGGAACAGCGAATACAATGTACTAGGGAAGTCGAGAGTGCAGTCCATATATTATTATCAGGTCTATGATGGCATTTTAACATAGTTCTGCCTTTTATAACAATTAATACCAAGTCTCAAAACATATGAAATCCTTCAATTTGTTTTATTGTTTATATTACTCCATTGAGTTCTTTTTTTTTAATAAGTTCTTTACCATATCCGTCCAACTAAGTTTAAACGTTCTTCTTCAGAAGATTTTTCCCGGCGTGTATATGACAATATGCTGATATTTCTTGAGCTCCATTTTTTTTTCCCACTCATTAAATTCTTCCTTAGCTCGGCATATTCGCTTTCATATCCTTTTTATGTCTGTTATTTTCACTTATTACGCTCCCAAAATATACAAATTCCTCTGCTCTGTTTCTGTTTACACACGAGGACTCGAGTCTTTCTCCACACTCCACAGTATCCTTGTTCCTCGTTAGCCAACCATTACTGCTACGCCACTAATCTCGCGATTCGTATTTTCTACTCAAAAATAATTTCTCGCAGGTAAGATGATACCGGACATATTCGCTTATGTTTACAATCATATCGAATTGGTGTCCGCGTTGAGGAAACACGAGTCCCACGACTTGCGCGACGTGCTGGCCATCACGCGCATGCGTTGGTTTCTGAGAGAGTTCACCGAGGTGTTCGTGAAACGTTATTTCGAATTCAGCGGCGAAATCGACGAGACGTTGTTGGAGGCCATTAACCCGTTGATGGATTTCTTAGACCCGGTGTCGGCGTCCGAAAAACCGGAGTATTCGATTGTGAATTTCTACGACGAAACCGACGACGGAAAATTCGAGAAGCACATGTGGGATGTGACGGAAAACGCTCTGGGTGGATTGCTGGCCGTGTTCGGAAACGAGAGCGTCGAGGAGTGGAAAAAAAGCCGGTCGATAACGGTCGAACACCCCAGTGTGGAATTCGACAAACAGGCCATATTGGATTTGATGGACGACAACACCCAAGAGGCTTACCACGTTTTGGGCACGTTTATCGGGGATTTCGCGAAGGGAATCGACCTGTACAACGAATACAATAGGCTCAGCCTCGAATCTTTAGTGACCCATTGTTGATTTGTTGATCACTAAAATATTGAAATAATATTTATACAAGTATCGAATTTATAAATATAATAATATTATTGTTTGTTAAATTTTCATATTTACTTTTTTTAATGTCGTATAGTCAACGCATATTACATATTAATATAATAAGTTTATTATGTTTTTGGATCTATTGGTATATAAGAAAGAAGAATGTGTCAGTTTCCTATACTCATATATCGTTTATTTATTAACTTAATGTGCACAGTTTTGTATTTTATAATATTATTTGTAACAGAAAATGTTTTCATTTAGATTTAAAAAAAAGTAACTCCAGTGTTATTTTTAAAATAAAAAACCATTATTATAAAGCGTCATATTTGTTATTCTTTACATAATAGTTTACTGGCTTGAAATACTTCCTAATATTTAAGTTATATTTCTAAATTATTGCTATTTTTTTTCCTTCGGTTTATCTAATGACTTCAAAAAAAGAATTTCCCAGAGTGAAATGGTAAAAATTTAACAAAACAAAAATTCGACTAAGGGTGAAATTCAATTTTAATTATATTAAACGTTCGCCCCCATTTAATTAACGTTAAGTGCCACCTATGAAACATACTACCGGATTAATTACATTAACAGTAACGTATTTACATAACATATAACAGTGTACTACAATTATCAATGTATTCAGGATTTCTAGCAATATCGTTGCGCTCAGGATAATGATATTGTTTTGTCGTTATTGAATCGCATAATATCATTTGGCGACTGCGACAATTATTATTATTCACTTTGATATAATTATTACATACTATGACAATAATAATGTAATAACATGGCGTCCGAGCGGTTCGCTTTGATGCGAAATCGGTTTTGACCGTCACAAACGTGTAATATCACGTACCTACGCAGGTATTTCACGCGCATCCACTACCAAACGACTTCGATTCAAGTTGAAATTAAACAGTTTGTTTGACCGAAACGACGGCAATCGCATTGCGTTTCAAATCCCGCCCCAATCGGCCTAACAACGGGCGGACCGTGTACAGGGTGATCCAAAATATTGTTTACGTGGTCGGTTTTTTTATTATTAATGAACGATAAAAACGGTGAACAATAACGTGATCACATATGAACGTCGTCTTTTCATCCACGGAACAACGAATTGTAAATAAAAAAAATAAATAAATAAAAACAACCACGGATATTCTTTGCTTTTCGGGTCAGATACTCTTGGTGAGTTTGTGGAATTTTAAAGAAACGATAAATCGTATCTACGATAGATTTCGACTGTTTTGAACTTCAATTAAGTTTTTGTTGAAAATAAAGTATATTTTCTAATTTCATAATTTAAATTTTGAGTATTTTACATTTTATAGTAATTGGAAACAAGTAGAAAGATTTTGTTTGGTTAAGTTTTTACGTTAATAAATAAAAAGCCGGACATACTTTGCACGACGAGTATTCTTCGCATTCCGGGTGTGAAACTTTTGGTGGGTGTATTAAATTTTTAAGAAACTATAAATAATTTCTTCCACAAGACGATTCTGAACGAAAGAAGTTAATAAAATAAACATCATTGTAAAAACATAAACTTCTTCACTTCGTTCAGAATCTAATATTTAATAGTTTTCATTTCTCTTATACCAAATATGTGTGGGCGTACATTAGTAGAAAACCGACGCGAACCGCGCGTTTCACACCCGTTCTGTATACAATTACATTATACGTATTAGTAGGCAGCGGACCTTATCTGCGTTTAAAACGCGTCGCAGACGGCGGTCGAGGGTTGTAAACCGCTGCAATTAACGCGATTTACATATTTTTAATGTCGTCGTCGTATTATTGTTATTATTATCATACCGATTACCGTTTTGACCGGACCCTACGGGTTTGGGTCGAATGACCGGCGACTATTAAAATTGAAATTGAAAAAAAACGCCTTCCCCCCATAACAGACACTTCCACCCCTCCGACCGACCTATTAGGTCCGAGTGATTTATCCGACCTATTGTCGTATCGTTTTGAGTACGTTTATTTTTTACACCGGAAAACAGTGACGCAATTATTATTATAAACTATAATAATAATAATGAACGTCATCGCATATGTTACCGATTTATCTCGGTCAGTGTCGGTCGCCCACGATTTTTGTCCACTCGGACACGTTATGTCGAGCGGGCGTTTCATAGCCCAGGGACTTGGGGACAATGGAAACGATAGAATTTTATGTTAGGGTCAAAACGCGTTATTGCCAATGTCCGACACTGTCCATTAACGTCAAATCGTTGTTTGATTACACTTTAATTGGATTGAAATGATTGCTATTATAAATTATATTTGGTTATTATTATTATTATTTTTTAGGGTTCTTTTAAAATATACGAATTAACGCTCTTAGTGCGACATCACGAACGGCGAAGGGACATGAGTAGCTAATGCTAATACCTACTGACCGACAAAGAGTAAATTAGTGGTGACAACGAAAATAATTGGCCGAGTATTACGAAAGTTACGGAAAAATCAGTCGGTAGTATTCTTAAAACTATTATTTACTAATTATAAACTAATTATTCGGCTACGCGACCATTATTAGTTTTTTTATGGTAATTATTCTATATTTTAACGAATAATAATTAGTCGGTTATGAAGTTATGATAAAATTTCAGTCGAACAATTATTAGTCGATAGTATTTATAAAATTATTGAATAATAATTATAACTAGAGAACAGATTTCAAAACAATAAAAAGCTAAAAAAAAATCACTTAAAATAAAGCAATAAAGCTCAACAAATGTTCCAAGAAAGCATATATATATATATATATTTATTATGAAAAACCTATTAAATTAATTAGAAAAAATTAAATAAATTAGTTATTAGTTTATTAAATTATATTTAAAAAAAAAAATCATGCTGTTTTTTTTTCAACAGCTCACCCATAAATTAGATTTATTCTTTTTAAGATACCTAATTTATCAAAATTAGTTAAATAATAGTTAAAAAATGATTAACCTATATCATAGGAGTTTTATTGGATGATTAAATGTACACAAATTTGTGAGTTTCCAAAAAAAAATCTTTTTTACACTAAATTAATCTTTCAAATACATTTATTTAGAACTCATTTTGAAAAAATGTAACTTGAAATCAAAAAAAAAAAAAAAAATACCCCAAATACCCTAAAAAGCATTAAAATACAAAAAAAAAAAAAAAATGATAACAATAAATAAATAAAAATAACTTGTCATCCATTTTATTCTTAGTCGTATAAATCGTATTTATGGCTGACATAGCTTCGTTTTAGATCAATAGAAAAAAATGGTGAGTTCCTTCAAAATCCGCACTCTAATTATAACTAATAGTCAGTAATCAGATTTTTTTGGTTATGACCAAAATACGTATATATATATATATATATATGCAAGAAAAAATTAACAAATTCATAATATAATACTGTCATCAATATATTAAAGAGTATATTAAATTTAAATTTAATAGGAAATAAAATGTTCGTACATTTAAGTCATTCTAAACGCTATAAGTTACGATTTTTATTATAACACGGTATATAATGGTATAATATACAATTAATTAATGGTGTCAAAAAAATGACTCAAAAACATTTTATTTTAAAGTAATTATTACTAAACAAAATGAATGTTCATTTTTTTTTTTAAAAATTGTAATATATATAATTTAATCTATAGTCACCGATTTGTATAATGTGCACAAACAGTACCGTTAAAGTGTAAAAACAACTACCCTTAATATACAAATGAAAAAAAAAAAAAAATGCAAAATATGAGTTTAAATAATTGTTTCAAACGTAAAATAATAAAAAATAAATTTTTTGCCGGGTAACGTTGTTTTATAGCTCCCAGAAAAAACGACGATTTGCATTTAGCGTTAACATCAGGATTTATGCGTTTTCCCGAAATTATTCGGACCGGAGGGTTGAATCATCCCTCGTGTACGCGTCTGGTATGCATATTATAAGAACTCTGTTGGTGGCGGTAAGTAGGAAAAACTTATTCGCTCGGTTACGCGTGACCGGGTCACGAGGTCGTATAATGAGAAGACAATGGAGAAGAATGGCGGAAAAAAAGGGGTGAAAAATAAACCGCGAGTTATTTCGCGGACACCGCGGTGACGTGATCTGCGTCTGCGGAGAGAAAAGGGTTTGAAGACAGTTGTTTTTTCCTCGCATTTTCTTTATCTTCTCGGGTCGGCTTGCGGCGAAACTCACGACGAAACGCATAACGGTCGTTTTAATATAAAAAAAAAAAAAAAAAAAGTACGCACACGAAAGAGTAATGAGTAATGACGTGCGCTCCTCGTAGGGGTGAAATTAAAGGAAGGGATGACGAGGATGGATCTCCTCAAGCCGTTTATATTCCGGGTGAAGCGAAGGATGTATAATTGGTTTTACATTGAAGTTTTTTTTTTTTTTTTTTTAAATGATCACTTTTTGGGATACTTTGTAATAATGGTCTAAAAGTTTGCTACTTAATGCGTCAGAAATTTTTTCCAGTTTTTACTTTAAAGCGGTAATTTTTAACTCCATGTTCAAAGTTTTTCCATGCTTAGGGAAAAACTGGATAATGATAATAACTTAACAAATTATAATTTTCAATACTTATGTGTAAATATGAAAACAATTGTGGCGAAAATTTTACCGAAATATCAAAAGTATTTGAAAAATTTCTCTACTAATTTTAGGTTAAGCGTAGAACCTTTTTTTTCAAAAAAAAAAAAAAGAGACTATTGAGAATTTCGAAAAATATCCTCTCAAAAGTATTCTTTTAGAGGCAAATCGGGTTTGCAAGTTTCTGGTCAAAATTTTTGGACAAGTATTTCTATACGTGAGAACAAAAAGATTTTTTCCTTATTTTTCCGACTACATTCCACATTATTTCCGATTTGGCCACTGACTAAATACTTAGGTATACCTATCAAATAAGTAAAGAGAAAAAAAAGGTTATCATCTCTTTTTTCCAATTTTGCTGTTTGGATACGAAATATCAACTTTGCCAACAGAAATTTCCGAAATAATTGAAGTGGAGGGATGCAACACCCTCTCCATCCACACCTCCCTTTAAATTCGGCCCTGTTCTTACGGATTTTCAAAAGTCAACCTTAAGAACTACCCCTAAAATACGGGAAAAAACGTTTTCAAATCGTTTTTGAATTTCCCCAAATCCGAGTACAGCACGTGGGGGCTTCGTTACAGGCGTTCACTCCGCACAGGAATACAATAATATGTGGAATATTCTAATACACTCGCCGCGGGCACGCACGTCGAACCGCAAACGTTTTTGGGATCGGTGGTCTTTTGACACTTCTCTGCTGTGCGCGATAACCCTCGTCTCGGCCAGAGAATGTCAACAGAGCGTAGACCTACCACGGGTAGGGGACATCAACCTCCCCCCCATTTTCGCATGACTAAAATAATAATAATGATAATGATAAAATTGAAAACTTCACCGACACGTGTGAGGATTTCGCGAGCACCACTTCAATTAATTTTGCACCGAATGACATTTCTTCAGTGCGTTCGTTTTCCACTCATTAACCTTTCACCCTTTGTGGGGCTGGTTTGGGGGGGTGGGGTGGGGCGTAGAACGTTTTCCACGTGTGGCCGAAATGTTAATGAGTTAAAAGATTCCGAGCGAGGTTTTTCCTCCACGCGCCTCGAAGACACCGAAAAACAATATATTATTATTACATACGTGTAATAATAATAATAATAATAATAACTATATAGTGATAACATAAGTTTGTTGAGCGAAGGGACGACCGACTTTTAATATAAATTCCCTCGTTCGCCTCTCATATACTTACACGCGTACGTGTATATATATATATATATATGTATATATTAGGATAACAATAGGACCCCAGTGACGTGTTAATAACAGCACACGAGCAATTAGTCGAAAAATTTGCCATTTTCGTCGTGTGAGTCGTTCCTTTTGTGTACTTTAGTCATATCTGTTTTTGTTTCGCTAATATCCCGTGCCTACCTCTCCCCCCCTCGCTGTTCGTACCTATCTCGAAATTAAAACCCACTCGCGAACAGTATATATTATTATAATAATAGTGTATCAACGGCCAAAGGAGTACTAATACTGCCATAATAGTAATAATAATAATAATAATAGTAATGTTTCCAAAAAGTTTTCCCGCGTTTGCTTGTCGCGCGTGTACAGTCAAATATTGTACTCGTTTCCAAAAAGCATGTGGATATTAGAGTTTTTACGGCGCGTACACGACGTGTACGTCGTGATTATTGGTGTAAAACCGAGTTTGTATAGGTGTTTTTTGGAATATTAGAGTCTCTCGTTAATAGGCCCCGTCGAGAAGTACCGACATATTTAGCATTACCTTTTGTAAGAATGATTAAAATTTCAATGCCCTAAAAAAAAAACACCTTTAACTGCTACGTTGAACTTCTAAAATATACGGTCTACAAGCAAGTCGTATGAAATTCTTTTAAAATGTTTAATGAAGTTGATTTATAAATATTAATTTTAGTCTTAATAAATTGTAGGAAATACGAAGGTACTTATATATATATATATAATACATCATTATATATTATATAATGATTATATGCCACTTTTCTAAAAAAATTCATATCTGTTAAAACAAAATAGACATACGCTGTAATATTATAATACTTATTTAAAAAAAATTTAGAACTTCAACGGTAATTTAGTATTATAATAATTATTGTATAATATTATATATTGTGCTCAAATGTTAAGTTTTTGGTTCACGTGAATGTTCACCGATTTTGAACATTATTTTTTGTTTAAATAAAACGTATGGAAATACTTATCAAAATGTCTCGATTAGGAACTTTTTAAAACTGGATTTGCCTTTAGGTGGTACTTTATAGAAGTAATTCTTCGAAGTTTTTAATTTTTCAATTTTTTTTTTTGAGAAAGACTACTCAAAATTTGACAAAAAAGAGAAAAAAAGTAAGGACACTATTATTTTTTAATCTTGACTTCTTGAAAATTTAAACATAGATAGAAAATAATATGAGAAATATTTTGGCACAAGATAATTTTAAAAATGTAAAAAGAGAAATGTTTTTATTTTTTTTTTTTGTAAACACATATTTATATGGAAATACTTGTGCAAAAGTCTCGAACAGCAATTTTTTGAAACCAGATTTGCCTCTAAATGGTACATTAAAGAGGTTAATTTTTGGAAAAAAAACTCCGAAACTATGTTTTTTAATCCAAATTTCATAAAAATTTCAACATAAATAGACAATAATATGAGAAATATTTTGGTACAAGAAAATATTGAAAATTAGCAAGAAATTTTTTTTTTCTAGTATTTTTTTTTTCTTTTCTTTAATTATTGGGTAAACAAAAGTAAACCAAAGTAATGTTAAGCAAATATAAGTAAAGTATAAACGAGAAAGATGGACATAATTTGCACTACATGTAATCTTCACTCCGCGGGTGTTGAAAATCACGACTAACTATAACTGTTCTTTACATTATTAATTTCCTTTGCTCTGACTCGTATTTTTGAAGAAATGATTTATCGTTTTTTTCAATTCAACACACTCACCAAGAGTATTTGAACCCCGAGGAGCGAAGAATACTCGTGGTGCGAAGTATGTCCAGCTCTCTATACTACTAACACCCAGTGATTATAAAAAAAAAAAAAAAAAAAACAAAACAAAACGCTGTCCCATGGATTTTGATGGACGGAGGACGCCCCTTAACTCTGTATACTAAAATCCGCGCGCGCGTTCGATTTCGGACTACACGGATTTTTGGCATTCACACAGTGCACGATAAATAATTATTGCCCTAAAATATCGCTAATTTTTCCCCTCCTCTCGGGCGCCGCTATAATAATATTTTAATCGCGCCGCGCACAAATCGCACTCGTCGCGCGCTGTTTATGCGCTCAGAGATAATTAATACGTTTTGGACACGAATTACAAAAAAAAATAATACATGGCGGACAGCGGAAAAATATGTTTTGGAAATTAAACGAGGCGCCGCCGGAACACATGTCGTCACGTCCCCGTTTATCATTATGTAATTATTACTCCGGAATTGGGGGGGGGGTAACGAGTGTGTGTTTTTCGGTCATCGCAGTAATAAATCATTACACGTAATAATATTAAGCTCTGTACGCATATTATATCGTACGGATAGATTTACGATTAGCCCCCCCCTCCCCGGTCCGACAACGATAACACGAACAACGAGTATTTCAAAAAAAAAAATTGTTTTTAAAAAAATATTTATGGCCCAACACGAGAGTCACAGAGCAGCTTCGAAACGAGGGTGAAAAAACATAATATAGGGTTGACGGTAACATTATACAGTGGCGGTTTTAAAGGTGGCCGGGGGGAGGGGTGAAGTGGGACATCATCCCCTAGAGCGCTTTTTTATACGGTAAAACGAATGTTAATTATACGTACTATGTGTATTTTTCCCTGCAATCATTATTTAACTAATTGAACCACTTTTTCGAAAATAATAAAACTTGTCCGAAAACGTCGTCCAACGCCTTTGTGGACAATTTGATACTCGAGAGGATGGTAGAGCTCATTGCATTTTTTTTTTTTGTATATTCTAAAAAAGATCCGAAGAAAAATCGAATAATAATATCAATAAACAAACGAGACTAGCACACACTCAATTTTTTTTTTCATTTAGTGTTAACTCCGAAAAGCTAAAATCTTGAAATTTTCACCGGTTCTCGAGAAAAAAGTTACAAGACCGTGATTTTATTTTTGAAAAAATCGATCGGTTTAATAACACTTTGAACGTTTAGGGAATATCTCGTTATTAAAACATATATATATAATAATTTTTGAAATTTTATGGTTTTATAATCGAAATGTATATACTAGGGCCCGGATTCCAATGCAAAATGCATATTTATTTTGGTGATATTAGGCAATGTTTTCCAAGTACATAATTTGTTTCATATAATAGAGAACTCAAAAGTGAAACTTTTATTTTGCATTTTTCGATGTTTTTTCATTTTTAAAGCATATTTTAGCATTTTCGGTCATTTTGTTCATTTAAAAACATATTTCAAAAATGTAAACATACAATTTTTATAATCTATAGTATCTGTACATAATACGAATCAATGATTTAAATTTAACTAATTCAAAATATTATACATGTTTTTGGGGTTTTTCTTTAAAAATATCTACAAATCTATCGATAATATTGTCTATATTTTATCTTTACTTATGGATGCCTACACTTGGCAGATGGCAAATAAGAAAACAAGTTAAAATATAAAAACACAAAGGACCTTTTAAAGAGTATTTTCATGGTAAAACGCATTTTTTAAGGGCATTTTTGGCTGTTTTTTAGAGCATTTTTCGATGGTTTTTAGTGCATTTAAATCCGGGCCCTAGTAATTACGATTCACACGACGAATACATCATTATATAATTTACATTTCTTTGAGTTAAACATTTTCTTATTTGGTTCCGTTAGGCTAATCAAAAGTCTTGAGTAGTTTACATATATTTTGGTTTCTAAAATTTTTATCTGACCGCCATGATGACCATGTGATATAATATGTATTTTACGAAATATCATTGTGAAAATGTGGTCGTTAAATCAGATATCGACGCGTAGTGTCTCGTCCCCTAGATAGAGGGTGTGAAAACGAACACGAGCTCGCGCCCCTGACCCGGGTGACTTCTGTGTGGGGAGGGGGGGTGCTCCTATTGTTTTCACCGCACGTACAACAGGCGTGTATGACAATATTTGTAATGACTGTTGTTATTGTTTCTATGTTTTTTTTCGGTGGCCTAGTGAGATGGCGCCCATGCGATTTTCGAATTAACCGTGAAGCTCGGGGAAATTAATGCAGTCCATCACGACAAACAATCATTATCATCCGATCGGTATCGATATCGTCATGCGTCTTTTCACCCTCCGCCCACCATCCCACCGTCGTCGAAAGGGATCGCTCGTCTGTTCGCGGGCAATGACAGTGGTTCGCTGCAGGATATCCATCGAATTTCACGGTTTGATGATTACCTCTTCCCCCCCCCCCCGCGGGTTCCGAAACACCTGTCCCGGGGACCGAAACGTTCACGGAAGTCGATTTCGAATCACCCCCCGGGCGGCGTTCCGCGGACGAGACGAGTACAACGATTAAGGCTATCGTTATTATTATGGAAATTATAATGGAAATTTAATATTTTTTCTCCTCCCCCGGCAGTTCTAAAACAATAATGCTGTCCGAACACAACAGCAGTAATTTTGTGTGTCATATAATTGAAAAAAAAAAATGCATACTTCTCACTTTGGGTATTCTTCGCTCCCCCGCTGTGATATTCCCTCGGTAAAGGTGTATTGAATTTAAAAAAATCATTTGTTCGATAAAACCATTTACTGAAGAGAGCTTCAGTTCGTTAGTGAAAATTATACTAGGGAACAGAACCGGAATCGATAAGAACCAGCTTTGGAACCGGTTAACTTTGAAAATTTAAGGATCCAACTCGGAACCTTTATTTACAAAAAATGAAAATCGTGATCTTAATTTTAAAAGTATCAGAAAACCTACATAGGAACACAGATAAACATGACGTGTAGCATGTTATACATGTATACATATAAACATGTAAACATTCATATTTTTGATATGAATATATTTTGAGTTCTTGAAAAAAAAATTAAATTAGTAATATCAAATATATATATATATATATATAAATTGGTTGTGTAAAAATAAAAATAATACAATTTATGTCATTAATAATAATATACATAAAATCTCATTACAAATTATTTATGTGATTATTTTACAAAAATTGTAAAACTTACTAGTTATTTAATGCAAAAAAAGCAAAAAAAAATAAATAAATTCTAAATCAGAATTTTAAAATATAATATGTATAAAATAACGTCATGTAAAAATAAATATAATAGAAATTATGCTAATAATAATATGCACAAAACCTCGTCACAAATTATTTTACGAAAAACTGTAAAATCTTCTATAACAGCCGTATATTTTGTTTTATGTTTATAATATTATGATAGTGCGAAAAATAAATTTTTTTAGGAAAAAAAATAACGTTCATTGTGGAAAATAAAACACAATGTTGTTTGTGATCAAAACGCATATTTTGGTCGCGGAAAAGGGAAAGGTATGATTTTGGCGGAAAACCGGTGACGCCGGCTCGCGGACGTTTCAAACGCGCGTAGGTATAAATTATAATTTCGTGTAAACGACAAAATGCCAAAAATTTCGGCTACACTACCTTTCGGACTGAATACTTTTACGCGGCGCGTCCGATCAAAAGAAGCCCGGAAACGTCCCGCGTTTCCCATTCGTTCCCGGAGGAATTCCCGGACCGTTTCGCGTGCCCAGTCAAACGCTGGACGAGCGTCGAAATTCATTGTGAAAACGCACAGACAAGGATCCGCACTGGACCCGACGCCGAAAGGAAATAATAACAAACGCACGATAAAAATGTCACAGTCAACTTGGCGGTACGAATCGTCTTTTGGACAAAAGGGACTGTTTTTGTTCAAAGCGTTTGTCACGCGGCGGCGTGTGATGTGCAAAAACATACCATAGTACAGCAATAGCATACGTAAAAGAGGGGGTAAAGGGGTTGAAGCTCTCCCCATAGTCCGTATTATATTCGATTTTGTAAAAAAACATAAAGGTTAAACTAAATTAGATTTCTCACTATTGTTTTATTTTTTTTGACAGTACTTTTCAATAGGAACCTATAATTGAAATAATCCTTCTGTAAATCATAGATCATATCATTAAGACCGCCATGAATGTAAAACAATTGCACGAAATTAATTTTATTTATTTAGTAATAATACCAAAATATTAATCCTCAAATGTAAACAAATAGAATTTTTTTTTAGAATTTACCACCCTAAGTCTTGACCAGCGATTATTCGAAACTGAATTCGCCCCAAGATGCTATTTTAGATTTAGGTCATTTTTCGAAATTCTGAATTGTTTTTTCAAATTTGGAAAAACTACCCAAAAATTTGACAGAAAAAGATTCGAATACTGTATTCAAACTTCATTAACATTTAAGCATAGACAATATGAGTAATATTTAAAGTAAGTAAAGTAAAGTAATGATAAGTATATTATAGACAAGAGAGCCGGACATTCACATCACGTGTATTCTTCGTTCCTCGGCTCAGATACTCTTTGTGGGTGTGTTGAAAATGATTGCTGCTATTATTGTTCTATATACAATTAACTTTCTTCACTCAAGATCGTATTATTGAAGCAGTGATTTATCGTTTTTCTTTAAAACTCAACACGTCCACCCAAGAGTATCCGATCCGAGGAGCGAAGAATACTCGTGGTGCGAATTATGTGCAAGTATCTGTGAGTAGGTACTTCAAATTATGATTTATCACTTGTCTGTCAACAAAATAAATATGATATCTGAGCGACGAACCACGTTGATCGACATAAAAAAAAAATCGTTTGATCCCGTTAATTGTACACGCTTGAAATCACCAGATTTAAAATTACGAAAATATTAATTGTCATTAAAAAAAATATATATATATTAAATAAAATATTAATTGGAACAACACGATTTGTTTTTTTTATTTTCATTTTTTTAACTGTTCGTCGTTGGTCGTGTTGTACCTACCCTCCTCGGTAGTCTCGATCCGATCACAGCGCGTTCACGCACGTCAATCATAATCTATTTTGTCGGTCCGAAGTCACGTGGCCGCCATTGTTTGCCGCGTGTTTATCGCCAGTGAAATAATTAGCTTCCTAATCCGTTCGCGGACGGTACGCGTACAAAGGTCACGCGCTAAACCCCTTCGTATCCGTTTTTTTTTTTTTTTTTTGTATTTTGTGTGCCGGCCGTTGTTCGGGGGCCACGGGAAGGAGAAGAAATATAATTATTATTATTATTATTACTCGCCGAGTCGAAATCGACCGTTTTTAATTACACTGACCCGCATTTTTCGGTCGCCGCCGACGTTAATCGGACAAATGGTCCTTAAAACTCTGTAGTAAATTAATTTCGAAAAGATTAACCGCGTTCGACGAGCACACGAGGAGTTCTCTTCCATTCGCACAGGAATCAACGTCGCGGAAACGTTAAATCGCCGAAACTTTTTAAGTACGCGTCTCTTTGTCACTGTGTAGTGTGTGTGTGTGTGTGTGTGTGTGTGTGGAGTCAAAGTTACGAGACAAAGTCATTCGTCGTACGACGCAATTAGAAACTTTGTATATTATGCGTGTGTTAAACGTGAAATACTTGCGAAAAAACAATTTCGATTCCTTTCTCTGGTTTTCTTTTCTTTTTTTTTTTTATTTCTGAAAATTAATGGTTCGCAATTGATTCAGGAACGGGGGTAATAATACGCGTTATCGTTAAGCAAAAGTTATTAGTTATTATTATGAGGCTTTAATATATAGAAACACGGTGGGGGGGGGGTGTGTGTGCAAAATATTCGTCGCGAAAACTTTATATTTTCGTCTCGGAGACACTAGTAGGGGCTGGATCAGTATATTATAATTAACATTAAAAAAAACTTAAAAATTAATTTAATCACTGCCAGGCAAGTTACTTTTTTTATTAACTCGCTTAGTTATTCTAAACAAATGCAGGTTGAGTTTGAAGTTAAGTGCTCCTCATATTTTCTGTAACTAGTTTAAATCACAAGTTAACTAGAGAAAAAAATGTAACTCAACTGAGTTGGATATAAATTAGTACTTAAACGTAACTTAATCATGCCAAGCCTTCATATTAATATTGTTAATTCTATCATATAATATTTTATACTGACTTTTTACTAAAATTATTCACAATAATTGATTATTCCATGACGTTCTCTTTACTATTACCTATTTATATATTATATAATTATTATTATCCTCAATTAAAAAGTAATCATTTCGAATATCGTATTGATTATTTGTTAAGTAAACAAAAAAAAAAAAAAAAAGAATGAGATACATTATTGCGATCTGTAGAAGAGCTAGTGTACAATTGAAGGAGTTGAGAACCACTGGTTCCAAAGGAACAAAGTCGTAACAACAGCGATTCGAAAAAGATAAAACATTTTATTACATGGTAAGATTTGTTATTGTTGCACGCGGTCTTTAAAAATCGTGAGCGTAGTGTGGCCCTCGACGAGTACGTTTTATTTTTTTTTTTTATGTTCGCCCGGTGGTCAATGACGACCGCGTACAATAAATATTGTTAATGCTGCGATAACCACACTCGCGGGACGTCAATCGGCCGTGAATTTATTTCCCCTACCCCTCTCCTACACACGTGACGTGCTATAATAAAATTATCGTAAGCCTCACACGGGTACGAGCATCGTACGATCGTGTTGTAGTGAAGCCACTTGGCATGAAAACGCGGGCGAAACGACCGTGGAATATTTGAGGCGTCTAGTTTCAAAACCAGCTGCTATAAGCAATATTTTCGAAATTTTTCAGAAACAACAAAAAACGAAAATAACGTACAATACTTGGTGTATAATTTTTGTAATAAATATGAAATCAAAGCTTTGAATGGTGCACGTATTGTATGTGAAAATATATTTTGTAAAAATATTATTACAAGAGGTTGAATAAATTTACGGTTTTGAAATGGCTGGTTTTGTTGTGAATTTAAGCATATGGGGCTGTTTTTGAAACCAACAATAAAATTTTTTTTTCACTTATTGCTGGTTTTGAAATTGACTTTATTAGATAGGTGATTTTGAAACAAACACTGAAAAATTTAAAAAATACAAAACATTTTGAATTTTATGTATATAATTACCTAATAGTAAAAAATAATAACCAAATAGAATTTAATTATAGTCAATACTTAATTTCATTGAAATTGAAAAAAAATTGAGTGCTATTACCAGAGCAGATAAAAACATGTGTTTAATTATGGCTTGATTTGAAATAAACATCGTTAGATGGTTTTGATACTAACCACAATTTTCTGTCCTCATTTAATATCGATTATATAGCCTTGTTTGATGTTCAATATTTTTACCAACAATACAGTGCGAATATTTGGAAAATTAAAAAAAATCCATTTTGAAAAAATTATCTTTTAGTTTGTTTTGAAACTAGACGCCTCATTTGTAGTACACATCCGAAGTGCAGCTGAGTCTCTCGGCGACAGTGTTGGCGTTTGATCGCTTTCGTGCCGAACAGTGTTGTGCGTTATCCAGAAACAATTTTATCTAGATAAAAATATTTCATCTCATTATCGAATCTAGATAAAAATAATTTTGATTTCCGAGTACTTTTTTCATCTCATCTATTTGATTTATAATAGTCGTCTGAAATAAAATTATGCAGATAATTTTTTTGCGGTTAGAGGTTGATTTTTTTTTTTTTAGTTTAGTATTGCTTATTTTATTAAGTGTTTGTGAGATGTTCAAGAGTAATATTCTTGAGAAATTCTCGAGAATATTCTCCGAATACGAGCATTTTGGAGTATCTCAATTTTAACTGTTATAACTGTTTAAATTTTGAATTTTGACTGAACATTAGTTTTACATAAAATTACACACTTCGCATATTATAAAAATAATTGGTTCGTTCGATTTTTATGAAACAAACCAACCCTTACCGCACAAAATATGCCCACCACCCACTGGGGGGGGGGGTGATATCGCCTTCGTCGAGAACCGCCGATCTAGACAAATATTTTAAGTATTATCTATTATCTAGATAAATTTTTAATGATTTATCTGTTATCTTATCCAGATATATATATATATATTTTTTTTTGGTTATTTTTGCAAAATAACCGATGTCAAGTTTATGCCGTCCCGTCTTGGCGAACGTACGATGATTTACTATGGGAACGAAAATATTTTTAATACGATAAAACGCGGAATCGGAGGGAAACGAGGGCGGTGGCGGCCATTCGGTGGTTAGACCGTCACGCCGGCAACGAAAATGGTTGTTAAAAGTAAATCAATCAATCCGAACGTCATAGTTTCCACGGCGGCGGCGGGGCGGTGAGTGATGATTTTTCGGAAGTGATTTTTCCGAAAAACTCTAAACGCCACGTCATCCGGGACGGATTATGTTTTACGCCCGGTTCGATTTTCTAGAACGTTTCGTAGATTAAAACTATAATATTATTATATTGTATTTCGTCGATTCACACGAGCACCGGCCGGGGTGAATGTTTTCTGTAACAATGTATTTGTTACGGACTAGACGGTCGGGGGGGGGCGGAGTGTTGAAATACATTATATATATATATATAATTATTTTTTTATTTTTGCATATTTTAAATATTTGTGAAAAGAAACAGGAAATATTATTTACATAATAGTATAGCTCAATGTTAAATGTTAAAAATATATATATATATAGGCGATGCTTCAATGTTAAAAATAGTTGCATGGATATGCGTTAACTAAATTAAAAAAAAAGTTAGTAATTTGTTAAATACGTCGAGACTAGAGGATGACCTTTTTTTTTATTTTCAGGTAAATTGAAAAATTTAGATTTTCGTTTTGTTTTATTTAACATTTAAATTTACATATATTTTCGGATTTAAAGTACATATAAATCCGTTCCCTACTTATCGCTATTCACAGTCACTTATGGCTTTTAGCCTGATAAAACAGAATTCTTTTGAATTTCGAAAGGACTGGAAAATGCCCGAAACCGTAAACAGCTGTTGGTTTGTGGGAGATTGTGTGCTATTTACACTTCCCCTGCAGGATTCACCGTTGTCGCGTTATCTAGCGTCGAGGGCATTCGTGCGGAGTTCACGCGAGTTCTATCTTTTATATTATTACTATGCTCTTACTTATTTATACACGATCACACAATATCACAACAGATGGCCGCAAAACGGAAATAATATGTAATAATAATAATATAATCCTTCAGATACGCGCAGCCCGTATCCGACTCCTAGAGGATTTGCGGCCGTTCGCAGCGATCACTATCAGTTTATTACCACGTAAAGGACGTTCCTTACGAGGATACGACGGTAGGGGATATGTTTTTGAGGGGTAGGATGGTTCTATTCCTCTCCACCCAAAAAAAAAAAAAATCGTTGTTATTTAATCGGATCAGTTGGCGGCAAAATATTGTGGCTCTCGTAGATAATAATAATATTTAAATGCATAAAAAGGACGTACCCTTCACACCTTGGGCACCCACGCTCCTCGAGTGGAATACTTTCGCGTGGGTGGGTGCATTGAATTTAAGAAAAAACGATAAATAATTTCTTCAACAAGGCGATTTCGAGCCGAGTTCGTTCGAGACGATTTTACTTAAAAGTTTTCTACGAAAACAAAAAAAAAAAGAAAAAATTGATTTTCTATTCGGTCAGTTTTATACTTCATTATTAACCGAAGAAGGTTGGTAAAATTTTTTTTAGAAAACGAATTATCGTTTTTTAAAATTCAACTCGCCCACTAAGTGTATCTGACCCGAGGAGCGAAGAATACTCGTGGTTCTTATCAAATAGGTTCTTTTTTTTTAACACTTTTCTCCGACCGTGTGCAGTTCGACTAAAATAAATGCGATTCGTCCCCCTACCGTCTTAAAATGAAAAATAAAAAAACTCCATACGCGTACGCGGAAACAGTCGATCGCTCTCGTTTGGGATGTGATTTCGTTCGCTTTCGTTCGCCGGATATTACCCAACATAATATAATATTATTGTTATTATCTTATTATTCGGATGCGTTTCCGGGGCCGCCGCCGCCATTTTAACATAGGTGCGCACACGAACACATACGATATTATCCCGGAGGATAATGTACACGCGTTCGGTCATAACTCCGAACCCCGTCTCATTATACGCTCACCCCTCCACCCCCCACCCCCCCCTTCGTTCCAATAGTTTTATTCGGATCCAAGACGCGTGTGTTATTACCCCGTACACACACATACACGGTGCTGCTGATGAGCGCTTTACATGCAAATTCGTCTCGTATAACATGTGCCGCGATAAAACGGCGCGCGCGCATCTAGTGATGGAATTAATACACGGGGACGAGAGAGAAAAGACGAATATCTTTTCGTTTTGAGATTTGGAAATTTGGGGAGGAGGTGTTTTTTTTTCCCCCCAAAACGTTTCGAACGGGTATCGTCGTTCGTCGGGTGTAGGACGATAAAAAAAAACGCGCGCTGCTTCCACCACCCCCCCCCCTTCGACCTGATGTTTTCTCTCCGCTAAGAATTGGATTTCCCGGCAAATTTCCCGAAGAAGAATTTCAATTATTCCGTCGAGGCTCTAAACGATACACAAACACACATTTCCTTTCGGCCCCGGAGTGTCGTTGTATAACGAGGGTTCGACGATAAAACTCACGAGATTTTGGCGAAACGTACGCGTACAGTAATAGCGTTTTATTTTATTTTATTTTTGTGAACGCTTCATTTGCATCCGCGCGACAATATTTTTTCGACACGGCTGCTGCTCCGCTGCGCTCAACCGACCCGATCGTCATCGAACACAGCAGCAGCCCCGCGGGGGAGGGGTCGATTAACTATCGGCACATAAATATATCGCGACGGCCCTAGTTTATTACATTTTATACGCGTGCTATACAGAGTGAAAATAAAAAATCATCTCAATCTATATGAAATTCCCGAACAGTGCATCGAATGACGAAGTACGTTTATTTTTTACATACAATAACCGTTAGTGCTAAATAATTAAAAAATATTGTCGTCACTCGATTGTATGTTGAATTCTCAAACAATTTGATAAACGACATCGTTATTTTTTTATAATTTTGGCCTCACTGTTAAACGTGATGTTTGGCGATGCTGAAAATCATAAAAATAGTATGATAAATTTTTTTAAGGTAGAATTTCGCAAGAAATATTATTTCAATAATATTAAAACACGGATTTGAAGTAATAACAATTTTTTATTTTACTTTCAAAATTTACCAATTTTGTTTTCTTTTTATCAATAATTTTTTTATTACCCAACAAAATATTAACAAGTGACCCTTTAAATTAAATTTTTTTACAAAGCTCACATTTATAACATAACACATTTAATACAAAACATGAAATTTAAACTAAGGAATAGATATTTTGAATGATGACAGTTGACAATTACTGCTGAGAGAGTTTTTAGAGAAGAAGATAGAGAATTACCACACATACACACACACACACGTTAATTAAATATAATCTAAAACCGAAGGAAAATAATCGAATCGGATATCGGTTCGCGCAAAAGCACTACTCCAGGACACTTGCAGATGTAATCGCGCAATGAACTCGCATAATATATAGTCAACTCATATCGAACCTCGAATAATCGTCTAACTTCCCCTCGCTCCCCCCGATCCGGGGGACCCGTGCGACAATGCATTGTTGTCCACGTGTAATAATTCACTGGACGCGCGTACGTTCCGCAAAATCCTTTTCCCGCGCGCGATTATTCCCCAACACGGCAAATCCGAACCGCGTCCGTCGTCCGTTCGTTTACACATTTATAATAATACTGCTATATTCAGCTACTATTCTCCCGGCTTTATCCGCGGCTCATCCGCTGCTATTTTCCATCTAACTACACCGCACTAGGTACTATATTATTATCACCGCTACCGCCGCGTGTACGTTATTAATAATATATTCGAACGCGCACGCGATATCGAGAGAGTAATTATAGTAATAATTATTATTAACGCGCAATCGTGGCCCACGTGTGTGTCGATGCGTTATTGTGTATTATGATATATGTGTGTGTGTGTGTGTGTGCACGGTAAATAGATGCGCGCGCATAAATTATTACTAATGAAGCGTCGCGGATTAAAAATTAAACGTTTTTTTCCGCCGATCGCACGCGTATAACACATTGTTCGTTATCGATATCGTGTACTGTTTTGTAATAATATATAGTTAGTATTAACAAAATACGAGATAAATATTATATTATTGTGTGTTCATCCCTCAAAAGCGGTTGCCGCGGGACTATATTATGATAACGACGTCGACATTAATTTTGAATAAAATTTATGTGAGTTCCCCCGATCAAAAGCCGTTCGTTTTGTATGCGAATTAATTCGTCATTAATTTTTAAAACCAATTTGTCGAAAAATGAAATGACCGAGTTGATTTTTGAAATAAAAAAAAAAAAAAAACCACCGGACGTTGTTTCGTTCCTCGGGTCAGACGCTCTTGGTGAGTGTGTTTTAAATTTTAATCTGTTTTCTCGATAACCTAAAAATATTGTCACAACAAAATTTTACGCGGAATTCTTATAAATTTTGAAATATGACATAATTTTCCCTGTTTTGGCAAAATTATTCTGAAAATGAAAAAACAGTGTGACACATAATTTTAGTGTAGAATTTCGCAAGAAATATTATTTTAACATTAAAACGTGGATTTGAAGTTTTACATGTTTATTTATTATTTTAATTTTCAGCACCACTTGCTTGCACCACGGTGGTGTTAAAATGGTGAAAATGATTTCGCATATCAAATCGTATGAGGATTCTGCATACAATTTATTGGTGACATTATTTTTTAAATTATTATAAAAACTATTGACGTTTTGAACACCAACAAAAATAAATAAATAAATATTAAAAACAAGCACTGATTAGGAATATCATTAGGATTACCACCGCGCTTTCTTCCTCCCACCCTGTACGTATAATATTTTGATATTAATATAAACGTGTAATGAAACGACCGGCCAGAGGATTTCTGAGATTTCCCTGTCACCCCGCGATAAAACGTCTCCAGCAGCAGTTTTCGAGGCGTTTTCGGACCGTAAAAAAAAAAATAATAAAAT
The DNA here is from genome assembly GCA_025469315.1 of Stegophylla sp. TES_Ste_2020. Taxonomy (NCBI): domain Eukaryota; kingdom Metazoa; phylum Arthropoda; class Insecta; order Hemiptera; family Aphididae; genus Stegophylla; species Stegophylla sp. TES_Ste_2020. The sequence goes on along the minus strand of JAIPRM010000623.1, from coordinate 26,607 downwards.
AACTGAGACGGGACGTTGTTTATAATATTCGTCGTAAAACCGATGATGTTTTATTACGTTTATGAAACCATTAGACGACGTATAATAATGTTTATTTGGCGAATGCAAAAAGCAAAAAGTAAAAAACAAAAAAAAAAAATCCCTTTGCATAATAACGCGTCGTTGTGCAGTGCAGTGGTTGATATTGTTTTCAACCGTCGCGTCGTCGTCGTCGTCGTCGTCAGCGGAGATATTGCGAATTTTAATGCGTTCACGGGGCTTTTTAATGCGAACAGGGTGTATATATTATATAGTGTACAGAGCCGTCGTTAAACGGTCGTCGAGTTATCATCTTCGGCCGTCGGTTCGCGGGTGTTTTACGATTTCGCGAATTAACTGCCAGCCGGTAACGGCAGTCGTACTGGGGAAAATTGCATTTTAACACACGACAACGACGACGACGACGGCCGTTAAACAATTGACTCCCATTTACCGGGCGCTCGTGTTTTTCTTTTTGACGTCAATAAGTGTGTGTGTGTGTGTGTTTATGCATATTTACGACCCCGGAAAAGGCGACCACGACGGGGGTAGGGGGGGAGTGAGACAGGACGTTGTTTTATGAATGCGGGCGACGTTTGCAGAGTTCTTTCCGCGAACGCCCGCCGCCGCATATTTATAACAATACATAAGATTTTGACTTCTCGGGTTCGACAGTAAAAAAGAGACGCGTCGTTAAGAGAGATTCTGCCAGAGAAAATTACCCATTAACCCGTGGCGGCGTGCTTAGGCGCCGGCTGTGGTGGTGTTTACGACCCGAAAGTCTGTAGTCGTCGCCGCCGCCGGCTGCCGGAGGTCAGATAACGAAAATTACGGGAAATTCGAGTCCTTACGACACGTCCTTCGTCGTCAACACTTGTTTATTCATTAGTCATATCGTCATCGGTGTTCGAGATTTATATGAGCGCTCAAAACCTATGAAATACTAGCTACAATAATATGCTCTCGAAATTCGGATGGGAAATCATCTTATACGTTTTTTTTCAATCGTATATTTCTGTATTTACTATCGTCTTAAATGTATTTCAAAATTTTCCACGTTTTCCTTTCTGATTGAAGATTCTGAATGAAGCGAAGGACATGGTGTTTTGTTTACAATGATGGTTTCGTCCTTTTCTTTATTTTTTGAAATTTGTCCATAACGGTTCAAACGTTTATAATATTATAAATGTATTATTAGATCACGACGAAAAAAATAAGGAAAGCGTAATCCACCCATCCCCCTTCAAATATGCCATTGCACTGTAGCTTTGTCGCTTTTACATCAGACTCGAACTGTTTCTTGGTTATAATAAATTATTTCAGTTTACAATAATATTACGTACAGTGTTGTACAACGATAACCGAATAATAATTAGACAATTGGTTGAAAATGTATCTAGATAATATTATAATAGATAATAGATAAAAGATAATGTCGTTTATCTAGATAAAAAATGGATAACTTTAAAAAGTTAACACAATTTAATAAAACATGCGCTTGTAAAATGGCGATTTTGCTATAAATAAAATAATGTTAAATACCAAGGTTATAATTTATTTGCTTTAAAATACTTTTAAATTTTTTTCCTAATATAGAACACATATTTGAGGAAAATTTGGGGGAAACATTTCAAAATTTGACAAAAACAGTTTTGAAAAAAAAAACTGTCTAGTTAATTTTACATATCTTTAAATAAACATTTTATTAAATATAATATATATGATATAAAAAAAAAAAAAAAAATACTTTACATTAATTTTATCTAGATAGAATAAAAAGAAGATAAATATTTTTTATCTAGATAAAATTATCTAGACAACGCACAACAGTGGTTACATTATATTTTATATATGAGACATGATTTCGGGGTCGTAGTGTGTGGACATAAGTCGCTTACAGTCGCATCATATTAGTCGTGGCCGGCTGCGCTACGCTTCGCCACGTATTATAACAATGGTAATTATTGTAAATCGTCGTGTCATCTTTCCGTCAAATCGATCACCGGCCATTGCAGTGCGCAGCAGCGGTACACCGCTAAGTCGAATAATAATTATTTCGAAAAACCAACACGTCCCCGCCCCTCCCTCGACCCGACACTAAACTATTACCCTTCTGCCACACCAGACACACACACACACACACACACACACAATAGTCACAATGGTTACAATTATTTATTATTTCACTGCAACAGTAGCACACATCACTGTGTACACACATATTAGCATCGTCGGCGTGTTAATCCGAAAGTCACCACTTGACTTCGAAAAACGCGTATCTGTGTGTGTGTGTGTGTGTATAATAGTTGTATGGAAATGAAGCCGGTGCAGATGAGAGTAACAGATGGCCGATTAACACGTCTGGCCGCAGATGGACGATCGCGAAAAAATATCCGACGGCGAAAAGGGTTATGGTGAAGGGGTCGGTCGGGGGATGATTGACAAGTGCGGAAGCGGAACAAGACTGCCAGCACGCGCGGATGTAAGCGACGATTTTAAAAACGGTGTTTTAAATTTTTTATTTTTTTTTTCCAATACTTCCTGTCTACACGCGACAATACAACGCGATACAGAGCGTATAGTACTATTACTACGCGGGCATAATCCGATCTTTTATGCGCGACCGTCCGTCCGCGCGAGCAATCGTACAGAAATAAATAAAAATAAAATCGACAATCCGAAAAAGAAAAAAAAGGGTTGCACCGCCGCCGCGAAAGTCTAATATAATGATATTATATTATTTTATGGTGCAGTACACGGTCGAGGGATTTCGGAAATTTCCGGGTCTGCACGTTCGCGAACCACCGGCGCGCAATTTTCCACGCTTCGAGTTCACGTGCCCGTGTGTAATTCACTTATTATATACGTTATATTATTATACACACACACACACACACACACACACACACACACACACACACACACAGATATATATATAATAATTTATTGGATACCGGCGGCGGCGTGCGCGCATGAAACGATACGATAGATTTTTATACAGGGTGGATGAAAAAATGATAGTAATAAATAGTTTCAATCTAAAAATTTAGTTATGTACATTGGCGTATTTTTAGGAATTTTTCATGGGAGGGGTCCAAAAATTTTTCCCAACACAAAGTCGTTAGGGGCTTCTCTCCTACTATTCCCAACAACACACTTTAAGTCTTAATTTTAGTGGCGCGTGGTAAAAATTTTAATAAAATTCTTTTTTTTTTGATTCTAAGTTGAGCGTAAAAGCTTATTTTTTCCCCTTCTGTGAACACTTTTTTTGTGTAGATATACTTGTCCAAAAGTTTCAATCTTTAATTTTTTGAATCATAATTCAGTTCTAGATGGTAATTTAGAGAGGTAATTATTCGAAATTCGCATTTTTTTTTTTTTAAACGTTGGTACAACACAAAAAATAATACTCTACGTCATTCTATTTCGGTTTGATTGTTCATTTGGTTACTATGGACAATTTGATAGAAATCAATTAATTTATTGAATATTATGGTAACCATGGTATTAAAAAAAAGTCAATAAATGTTTATTTCTTAATTAGATTTATTTTTAACGTTGGTTTTAACCATAGTAACAAAATCACTGCCTGTTTTAAAGAATTGTTTTATCGTTTTTTTTTTTTTATTTTTAAATTCAATACACCCACTAAGAACATCCCGCCCGAGTTATAGGGATGATGAATACACCCATAACACGAAGTAGTTTTTTCGCTTGTCATGCCTAAAATATATTTAAAAAAACTCATACATTTTTTTTTTGGATGGCACTTTTAATATCTCGGATTGTAAAATTGTGTCACTATATCCGAAAAAAAAAATGGTTTGCCACCCTTGTCATTTGGATTACCACACGTTTTTTCCCCACCCTGTATAGTAAGCGGCGTATTTAATAAGACGACCGCCTAAAAGGTTCGAAGGCGCACGCGCCATCGTTGTTATTGTATTTTATTAACGGGTTATTGGTAATATTATTATTTATTATTGTTTTCGTCGGTTGCGTTTATTGTTACCGTCCGACGTGCCAAATCAAATGTAAATGATTTACCTCTGATAAAATAATAACACGGAAAAGGATTCTGCCCTTCGTCGCGCGCGACGATAATTATTGCTTATTATTATTATTATTGCGAGCAGCTGAAAAAACGCGAAATCCTTACCTAATGTCTCGCCCGTAAATTAAAAATTTTCTGTGACTAAATCCTATACGCGGACGCGTAGTAACATTGTTCTACCCTTAATTTTATGACACTGTTATTGTTATTATTATTGTAGGTATAAGTACTCGAGCCGTGTACGCTGAAGGGTGTTTTAGGGGTTGAAATGTATAAATATGTCGTCATAGATGACTTCACTCTGTGGAGTGGTTTCCATATTGGAAATGATGATATCGACCGAGTTGTAAACAGATTACATTGTAAATTCGATCACTCTTTATAAAGTCACTCGTTTCGGTTTTGGACTGTTAATAATTGTTCGTATTTGCCCGTATGTTTATACAAATTATATGCAACGTTTTCGTTTTTAATGTCACGTATCATTGTGAAAGTAATGGATTTATGAAAAAAAAAAATAAAATATATTAAACTGTAATAATCAGGGTTCATAACTTCTAGCAAATGCATTTTTATTTATTTTTTTTTTTTTTGAGAGGACCGAGAGACACCCAAGTGCTCATTGGGCCCCCGGGGCGGAAATTTCACATGGGCCCTTTTGACAAAAATTTCTTTGAAAATCCTCACGCTTCGCTGGCAAAAAATAAATTTTTCTAACTAATTTACAAATTTAACTTAAAAATTATTATTAATATATATATATATTTTATTCGTCTATAAGGGTACTAATTTGTAGTATAATAAAAGTCAAAACTGCCAAATTAATATAAATAATAATGCATGATAATACAAAGTTTAGTGATAAGTTGTAAATTTATTAACATGCTGACAAAAAAATAAAAAAAAAAATAAATATATTATTATAAAACAAAAACTATTTTATTAAATACATTTTTTTCTTGCTTTATTTGAAGCTATCTCCCTTAGTACTTCATTTACGCTAAGTATAACTTAAAATCACGAAAAAATTTGATACTGAAAAAGTCTAATGTGATATCCGCCAGTTTTATATTCTTACATTTAATGGGTACATATACTCTATATCTATATATCTTGGATTCTAGGCCTTCTTAAATTTCATCGAATCAATGCCTATTTATTAATATTTGTTATTTTATCCTCGAAATAAATGAAAATATTATTCCCAGTAATAACTCAAATTTTGCCAAACTTGCTAAAATAATGTTAAATAAAATTACAAAGTGGCTTGTGAATTCTTCAATAGTGATTAAAAAACAAACAACAAAAAACACTTGCTTTTTCACTCTACTGAGAATCTAAAATTAATTTTACAAAAGACACTCAAATAACAGCTCATATGATTAAACATTTCACAGCAGATTGCAACGAAAAAAGAAAAAAGTATTAATAACATCTAAAATATGTGATTAAGCTCTTATAGCATTTTCAACAACAAAACTTAATATTTTTATCGAATATCAACGAAAACAAATATAGCGTATTTTTGTTTTAATGTTCATAAAAATTATATTTAATAAGGTTCATATTTTAATTCACTTAAAACCTAAAGAATGATGGAAATCTGTTACGGGTTGGCTTCATAACTACTTATTCAATTGTCGAGTAGTTTTTTTTTTTTTTTTTTTATAATCATTACAGAACTTTTTTAAGGCATAAATTTAGTCTGATAAAGTAAATAAATAATGTTTAATTATTAAACATTACATAAAATAAATAACTGCATAACTTTTCTGATTGGTAACCCAGCATAAAGCGTATGCGCCTCATCAAAGAACAAAAAACGTTGTTTGCAATCAACTGAGATATTATATAAAGAGATATTCTATTAATTAATAAACTAAAAATATACAATAGAAGAATATTATTACAGTAGTTTCTTTAATATTATTATTATTATTATTATTATTTTTTTATAAATTAGTCGAATACCTCCCGGATGAAGCCTGGTAAACCAGTTAGTGTAATAATTAGGGCCCGGAACTTGATGCATTTGTCTTCTTTTTTTCTCTTGCTCTAATATGTTGCTCGTCTCTACAGAAATTTGATTCATGAAACACTGAATTTAATGGTACAATTTTTAATTTGCATTTTTTTGGGTATTTTTCGATTCACGGTCATTTTATTATTGTTTTTGGAGCATTTTTTTCATTTTTCTACTTTTTGTACATTTTTTTGCACGTATATTTAACTGAAATAAAACTTAAAAATATGTTTTCTTAAATATAATTATAAGGTATAGATTCTTTTTTTTTTTTTTATAGGTTTCTTTTTTCGAGTGTATAAAATATAAAATATTAAAGTTTAAATAATGTCATTTATACAGTAGTAGTAGTACAATAATTTCGACAAAAGAAGAAGTTTTTATTTATATATTTTTTTCCCGAGTGTAAAATATACAATATATTTTTTAATGTCACTTTTTATATGTCATTTTTTAACATTTTAATGTAATTTTATGAATTTTTTTTAGTGCATTTTTTACTTATTTATAGGTCATCAAGTTCCGAGCTCTAGTAATAATAAACGTTATTGTATAAAATAATATAATGCTACTCAAAGTCCCCCCCCCCAAAAAAAAAAAAAACTGTTGAATTTTATCGTAGAAAAACAAAAAAAAAAAAAAACGTTAGAGATCAGGAAGTCAGCTCATACCGAACGTGTATATAAATATTAAAATAGTTTAAGGAGTCAACTATATGGTATCGAAAACAAAATAACAATAATAATAATATCGAATGAAAACTAATAACAACGTAAACGGTACTCGAATTTTGGGCATTAAACAAACTGTACTGATTTTATTGCCACGACGAGACAGAACATATTTTACCCCGGAACGCGAACATTATATACGTACGTATGATATTTGTGCGAAAATTTATCGTCGAAAAATAAGGAAACGCCACGTAATGACGGTATAAATAACATTTTTTTTTTTTTACAATGATGTTTATTTTTTTTATTATTTTTTTATTTATTGTTCGCGTGATAAACGTCGTGCAGTCGAGATGAGTGCACCACATTAAACTCTGCGTTATGTTGCAGCAGTTGGAATTATTGCGGAACACACTACTTTTTTAACTGCACAGCAGCGTACGCTGATATTAATTGCTTGTCTCCGTACGCGTATAATTTATCCGCGCTAAACCGATAAAAAGAACGCGAACATTTTATCTAATACGCTCGTAAGTTCATTCCAAACAAAAAAAAAAAAAAAAAAACGCATAAATAAGCGTGCAATAATGTACTCGAATGTGCTGGCTAAATGCGCACTAAAATATGTTCAGAATTGGCACTATCAATATTAGGCGCGCACTCAGGATTTTTTTTTGGGGGGGGGGGGCTTACATTTTTTTCTTACTTTTCCTCACACTCAAACACACAAAAGTATCATTAATTTTTAACGTTTTTATTTATTATGACAACAAGGTATTACTCCAAAAAATCTAGTTTAAAGGTGTCCATAGTAATAATTTTAGTTTCTGAGTGGAGCGAAAAAGCTAATGTTTCGACAAGGATATTTATTATTAATTTTTAGTTTTTTTTTCTGTGTACACATTTGTTTTACAGAAATACTCGAACAAAAGTTTCAACCTGAAACTTATTGAATCACAATTCACCTTTAGATGGTACTGTTAGACGTTATTTTTCGAAATTCTCAATAGTTTAATTGCAAAAATAGCAAAATTGTAATATATTTTTGAGAAATCAATAATTTTTATTATTTATACATTTAAATAAAATAAATTTAGGGTGGGGCTAAAGCCTCAAAGCTCGTCCCTTGGGTGCTCCACTGGTATGTATTAAAAATATTTTAAAAGTAAAGTAAAACAAAGCATAGTTAAGTAAAATAAAGTAGAAAATTAAAGTGAAATGAAGTAAAGTTAAATGTAGACAAGAGAGCGGGACGCATTTCGCACCGTGGGTATTCTTCGCTCCTCATCGGGTCAGACACTCTTGATGGGTGTGTTGAATTTTTAAAGAAACGATAAATCATTTCTTCAACAATACGATGATACTGAGCAAAGTATTTTAATAATATGAAGAACAATAATAGTCGTCCCTTTCAACACACCCACCGACGTGCGTATCTGACCCGAGGAACCAACAATGCGTCCATGGTGCAAAGTCTATTTTTTACTTTAATTATCTCTGCTTTACTTTACCATTTTTTTCGTTTGTATTTCAGATTGAAGAAAATATTCGTGGAACAATGCCACACAATAAATAAAAATAAATATAACTATTTATATTCAACAAATTAAAAATTTCGTGTCATAATATTATAATATATGAAACACATTTTGTTAGAATTATAATACTGCAATAATTACTTAGAAAAAAATAGCAATAGAATATAATTTTTTCAGGTTAATATTAATATTATTATTATTATATTATTTGTTCTTTTAGAAAACATTTCAAGGGCTTATATACTGTTAATTTTCAATAATTTTCCCGTTTATTGCTCTGATAAGTCACGTTGTTGCGACGTAACCGGGGTCGACGGATTCTCGTGTTCTCCGCCGGTGGCTTTGCGATGGGAGGGGAAGGATAATTATTGACATTATATTTTCGCGTGTTTTTCCCCGTTTTCCAGTGGTGGCGCGGGAATATAATATTGTTTTTTAATTAAGCACCGTGTACACGGCACAGCGTTCCGGAAGAGAGTCAGAGAGAGAGAGAGTCAGAGAGAGAGAGAGAGAGAGACTGGGTCCGAGTGGGTCGGCCGTCGATTTCCGTTTCGCCGAGCACGATAATGGATTTTAATTAACCTCGATCGCACCCCCGCGGGTCCGGCTGCTGCCGGGGGGGGGGGTCGTGTCCAATTGTTGTGTGTGCATGTGCGCGGCTGCGGGTGTATAATATTGTATACGCGGTGCAGTGTACATATTACACGAGTACCGGTCGTCGTTTTAATATCGCGCCGGACAATATTGACCTATTCCCACCGGCCGCTCGCCCGTCGTCAAAACACGCGTACAACACTGCTGCACTTTATAGCCTCGTGATGATCGGCATGCGTGGCACCACCACCACCACCACCAACCCCACCGACCGGTGAAATGTGTCGTTCATTCGAAACCTCCGAAAACTAGACGACCCGAAAATCTTCGATATTAAAAACTGACAGAAAAATACACGTTTAAACGACATGATGTCTCAGAAAATCGCTTTTCTTTCCAAAAAAAGAAATATAATATGATTAAGACCGGTATGGTAAATAGTAAGTATAGAATAACGAGTTATAAGTACTACTAAGTATATAAGCAGTGGTGTAAGTGCAAAAAACTTCATGGATCCCTTTCCAATAAGGTTTAATTGTAAAAGAACATAAGAAGTAATTGCATACCTTTATAATAATATAATATCATAACTCATTAGTGTATTTTATCTAGTGATATATATCAGTGGTTTCTAAATTGGGATAAATATATAATTTTGGAATTACCCTTGTGTTTTGTAATTTTTAATTTCATAAAATTTTGAATTAGGTATTGGTATTATTAACTGAAAATTTAACATAACCACACATTCACATAATATAATATGTCTAATGTGAATGTGGAAAAATTTTGTAATGAATAATTTTGGGAAAAAGTAGAAGTAGTGCCCAAAATTTGACAAAAACGACTTTAAAACTTTTAATATCAGTCTAAACTATATCAAAATTCAAATATAGATATATGATAATATGTATATATGCATGGGCAGCCTTTTTTTTAGATCGGTTTTAAAAGCTCTTTTTAAGACTTTTTCAAGTAATTTTACATTTTGCATTCTGAATGAAACGAAGAAGATAGTGATTTTACAATAATTTATAGTTTTTCTTTATTCATGTGTACACGTTTTCGTATAGAAATTTTTATCCAAAAGTTCCAAATAGCAACTATTTTAAATGGGATGGTACCTTTAACAGGTCATTTTTCGAAATTCTCTATTATTTTCTCAAAATTTAAGTAAAACTACCGGAAAGTTGACAAAAAATATTCGTAAATTGACTTTTTTTTTTAAATCCAAACTTTATGAAAATTAAAACATAAATAAACAATAATACGAGGAAACTTTTGAAAATGTAAAAAAAAAAATTTGGATATATTTTTCTAACCTTTTTTTCCTCATCATTTTTTTTCATACTGAGTAAAAATGTCTTTTTTCTCGCTTTCATTAATTATTGGATAAAAAAAGTAAATTAAATTAAAGTAAAGTAAAATAAACTAAAGTAATTTCTCATTACCCAAAACAAAGTAAAGTTAATTAAATTACCTAAAGCACGAACAAGGAAGCTGGACAGTGGACGTACTTTGCACCATTGGTATTCTTCTTTTATTATGTATTCTATCATTTACTTCTTTTTTTATTTTTAGAACATGTCATTTTTAGATCATTAAAATTCTATATATTATAGTCAGCCGTCCGATTCGCGAACGTTAGACGGATCTCGATGGCATGCCGCGCAATCACCATAATCGCCGGATTGGAACGAACAACCCGGAAAAAAGTCCTAGTTCTCCCGAATCCCTCCCCTCGCGCGTACACCGGCGCGAAACAACACCCTTTCGATCATCGCCACTGCAGTGGCGTCACGCGTGCACCTGCAGTCGGAAGCGGAGTCGGGCTGCAACGATGTCGCGAGAAATAAAAGACGATTATTTCGCATGACGTGTTTTGACAGGCGTAATGGAAAACAAAGCAAAAAAAAAATATCAATGAAAAGAATGAACGAAAAAAAAAAAAACCAAAACGTTTCTACTACGCTGTCTGTCAACGTGCTGCCGACGACGAAGCCGGGCGACGTTTCGCACCCGCGAGCGCATTGTTGTTGGCGGACTGAAGTGTAACTTTTTATTTTTTTTTTCTTCTTCTTTCCGTTTAACGCGTATGACACGATCCGTCGAGTTTAAACTAATTTCATTTCGTTTTTTTTCATTTTTTTTTCTTTAACAGCCCCCGGAGTGGTTACATACACACACACCCCGCTACGGATGCGCACCCCATCATCGATCGACCCCCAATGTACACGCACGCTATGACGTTATACAAGTCTTTTCCACCCTATTTAAAAAATATACACATACATATCGACGGTACAGGGTGATTCGCGTTACAGAAAATATATCTTGTGATATTATGAACGTTCAAAACAGAACACTGTGATGACGTATAAAAGTATTAATTCTTTATTTAAGGAAATCTAAAATTAGTGGAAAATTTCATTGTTTTGGACCACTCCAAATCGGTAGTTTTGGACGTTGATTTTGAAAATCAAGTTGAAACCTTTTTTTTTATTTTGGTCCGCGCAAAATGATAGTGTTTTTCTAGGTCGAAAGACATTAAACTCTAGGTTTGAGAGCGATTAGCTATGTTTTTGAAAAGCGATTCCCAAAAATTTCCAAGCTCTCTGAAACCTAGAGTTTTACAGAAAATTAATATTTTTTCAACGACTACGATTTTCTAAAACAATATGCGCTCTCGTTTGATTTTCAAAAGTCGATCCCCAAAACTACCCCTTAGTTAGTGTTAAAAAATAATGAAATTTACACACAATTTCACGGAAAGTTTTGTATTACACATATTATTTTATTCTGTTTTGAATATTTACACGGATAAAATTACCGTGGCGTAAATTTCGAATCACCCTGTATGTAAATGCATTATACCGACGACTACCCCTCCGTCTCGTCACAGCGTACGCAGCAGCACCAGCAGCAGCATCAGCAGCAGTAACCGTAGGGGACGTTAACACCGTCCGGTAGTATATTTAATTAGTTAAAAGCCTCTTGACGTATAATAATATGTGTATACACACCACCCGAAGTCCTTTTTATTTTTCCGCTACAGTAACTCGATATGCCGGCGATCACGTGTCGGTGTGATGGCAGAGAACGGCCATTGCAGAGTGGCGGAGAGTGAAAAATGACAAAAAGCGAATTTTTTATACAAACCGAGACTGCGTCATTGGTGTGTGTGTGTGTGTGTGTGTGTGTTTTGAATCTAACGAATTTAATGGAAAGAAAAAAAAAACGACGGTCGACGCCAATAATAATATGCACCGTATTCGACAGCAACACGTGTTCGTAACCCGACGTCGACCTAATTTATTCGTTAGTGCGAAATAAATTTAAAAGTTCAGTGAAAAGTCAATTTCGACTTGTTACCTTAATTGGATATTTAGGAATTCAATCTCAAACAAAACTCGATTTTTCTCCGACTCAGGTTTGATAAGTAACGAGTTTGCTCAATGAAATCGCTTCAAGTTACATAACACCGAATCATCGCAATATTGTAAATTTATTTATTTGAATACAAAAAAAAGTAAAGTATGTAGACGAGAAAACCAGAAATACTTCGCACCACGGGTGGGATACTCTAGCGGGTGTATTGAATTTCAAAAAAACGATAAATAATTTCTTCAATAAGACGGTTCTGAGCGGAGTTTTAGTTTATTCAAGGTATAAAGTCTGTTATGAAAGAAAAAAAAATGTATTTTTTAGTCTGCCAGTTTTATACACCACTGTTAACCGAGAAAAGTGGAAAATAAATAAATAAATAATCAAGAAAAAACTTTCCTAATTTTTTTTTTCGTCACATTTTCAAAAATTTACTGTATCAAAATATTTCTCTTATTGTTGTTCATAAAATTTTACGTATATAAAATTTTCATAGAGTTTGGCTTAAAAAAAAGATAGTTTTAGAGTCTTTTTTGTCAAATTTTAATTATTTTTTTCCGAATTTTGAGAAAACTATTGATGATTTCGAAAAATACACTTTATAGAAGTACCATCGAGAGGACAAATTGGGATTCAAAAAATTTTCGGACAAGTATTTTTTTTTTTTTTTTACGAAAACGTATACACATAAAAATATATAAATAAAAATAAAAGAAGATATAAATAATAAACAAGTACAAACATTAGTTTCTTCGTTTCGACCAGTATCTAAAAATGTTCTACGAGATATTTGCTGGTACAAATTGATAAATTTAATAATATCGCACAAAGAGGGGCGGGGGCGAGGGAATTCGGGCTTTGTGCTAGGCAAATTTGATTATTATGCTCGCGTAACAACATGCGATCCGATGTGAATATTTTATCGAATGACGGTGACGACAATATTGTCGCACAAGAAAACCGGGAATTTATACTATTACTTTACTTATTCTTCGGCGGGGGAGGGGGGGAATATTGATAATCCGCTGTGCGACCAAACGACGCGTGTAAAAACGAAAACAACAATATTTAGACGCAAAGCGAAACACTGTCTCTTATCTCTTTCCGGGTGGATTTGCGCGAAAGAACGACATAGAGAAAGAGAGAGAGAGAAAAAGAGAGAGAATGAGAGAGAGAGAGAGAGAGAGAGAGAGAGAAGAAAACGTTTTGCCTGGGCCGGTTGAACGGTTCCAAATATTATCATTTTCTTCGGTATATTCCAGAAAATATATCCGAGCACGACGCCGGCGACGATCCAAAGCCTCTGGACCGTGACCGTAGATCATAAAAACGCCAGTCTCTCGCTCGTCAACGACCGTACACCGTCTTCTTCCTGTTATTAGTTTTCGCCCCGCGCGCGCCACTACAATATTATAATAATAATAACAATAATTCGGGCGACACGAGGCCTGCTGCAGCGTATCGTACCCCCCCCCCCCAAGACACACACACACACACACACACAATATAATACACGAGCGCGTGCAACGAAGCCTTCGGTTTATATTTTGAGGGGAGGGGGGCAGCCAGCCCCGGAATTTACGGCCTTCGGGTAAATGAGCCGACACTAAGGGTGCCACCGTCGTCGTCGTCGATAAAACGCAGGCTATCTCTCTGAAAGTAGTACACGACCGTTGTCGGCTGCTTGTCACCGGCGCGAACCAACCGGTAGCCAAATAACGACCGAGGGTCGTCGAGGCTCTGCTCCTCCGCCAGTAGGTACATAAAACATACGTATACGTATATATAATCTAAACGTCTTACATGGCTCACACGGCTAATCCGGAAACTTAGTGTCCTCGCGTCGCACAGACGGCATTTTCGCGATTCGATTTTGTGTATGTATATGTGTATTACGACTTGTACGCGTGGAAGGGGTCTATATATATATATAACCATTCTCCTTGCGGCCGTCTCTGAAAACGAATGAAATGTGAACGTGAGCGTTTTACTTTTGCTTTCTTTTCTTTCTCTCTCCCCCTCACCTAAAACATCTATAGATTAGGGTGACCATACGTCCTGTTTTGCACAGGATTATTATTTAAATCGTCTCTCGGTCATGTTGTCCTGACAAGATTTTTTAATCTTAGCCTTTATTTCTCAAATATTTCAAGAACCACGAATTTAAATTATATTGATAATAATAATTTATTTTTTCAAAAATAACAATCAGATATAACAAGTACTGAAATTAATTAAAGACTTTTTGATGTTTCCCCAAAGCGTAGTTTGTGGTGAGTTCAGAACAACATTTTAACATAATATTATATTCATAACATACATATAAAATATTAATATTGTAAGATTACATTTAACTCCAATCGTTATCTAATAAATGAAAATTATTCTGTAATTTTGAATATTTTCTCCATTACTGACTTTTTCATTTTTCAGATCATGCTGTGCGCAGGCGCGGATCCAGAACACATTTACGGGGGTGGCTAATCTTGGTTTAAATTGCTATTATATTTGTCAAACATTCTGAGTATAATATTGGAAATTATTAATATATATATATATATACAGTTACTGAAACTCTGAACAGAATCGAATCGATGTATTGAAGATATTGTTTATCATTTTTTTTAAATTCAACACATCCACCAAGAGGTATTCCACCTGAGGTGTGAAGAATACCTATAGTGCAAAATATGTCGGGTTTTCCACAATTTTTTGAAAACATCCTAGTATTCATTTGAGTCTACGGAGGGGGCGATCGCCCCTTGGCCACTCCCTTGGATCCACGCCTGGCTGTGCGCATTTAAAGAATTTACTTTCACGTTTTCAGACCTTTGTAGTAAAATCCAGCGTTCTATAATTTATTGTAATATATCAGAAATATTGATTGAATTTAAGCGAATGAGTTTGTAAGGAATATGTAAACTTAAGAATCATATTACTGAATAAAATTACTAAAATTTTAATTTTGAATGTTTATAAGAAATTCAAATTTTTTTTGTGATGAAAATCATTACAGACATTATCTTTTTCTTCCGTAAGTATAAAGAGTACACATTTTTCATTATAATTTTATACATGTCAAGGGTTATCAAAAAAAAAAAAAAAATGTAAAGTTTCCCATTCGAGCCTTTAAAATAAATACATACTGGCCTGTTTGACTCTAATTTAATATATATACAAAAAAATCTGATTTCTCAGTAAGTATGATTATATTTTTGACATTTTATTTTCAATTAAATATAATTCATTACTTCCAACTTTAACGATTTTAATATCAGTTTAAGATGTGATGAAAAATGAATTGGTTGTTGAGCTTAGGAAACTCAACTACGCACATTGGAATTTTCGTCTAAGTCTTCAAAATGGGAAATGAATTTTGTACAGATTAATATTTTATCATGATGCACTGATTAATGAACTATTCGTTTCAAATGTATCATAATTAAAATAATACAATAGATTAAAAAAAAAAAAAATGTCACTATTAAGACTAAGATTTTAATGATCTAAAAACCTCGGAAAAAAAAAACACTAAAATGAAACAAAAAAATTCTGTAAAGACTAAAAAGCAATCAAAAAATGTTATCTAAAAAATGCAATTTTCTTTTAACCGTCAGCTAGCTATAGCTCAAACAAGTCGTACTGTACGATATAATGAACCATTCTCAGTAGATACTTAGTATCACTAATTAATAGCTAATTTTATACTGCGTACCAATTATTATTATTATTGTTAAACCGTTTTTCATTCTGATTCTGATATTATATTCTCTAAAAGTATAATGCTACAAGTGGAGACTCTCTCGTCGGTTTTACTTTTCATTACAATATAATGTTATAATAAATTGGCCGGCCGGCCCCCATTTTTCCAGCCGTATTAGACACACAACGATATTATGTTGTTGTTTACGAATCGCAAAGGTCGATATTTTGTGTTCGGTTGTTTTTTTCCATTCTCTTTGGGCCGGCGGCCGGTCGATTCAATGCCCAACGAGTGCACGTGCACGGCCTCTCCTGTATTACAGCGTCGATCTCGGACAAAGTCTCCTCCTCGTGTGTATCCGCGCGGCGCTCACGGGGCGGAAGTAATTTTCAAACTCCAACATATATATATTATATTATATTATTATGAACTCTGTTTTATTGTTGAAAACGCGTCGTGAACTCTGCAGAACACGCGGTCCGCGCGCGAGTTTGTTCGCTCGGATGAACACGATTCGACCGCGTACGCGCGTAATAATGTGAGACCGGCGATATGTGAGCGGGGTGGGGCGGGAGAGGAGAGGTGACTTCGAGGGTAGCTAATGAATTTTAATCCGAACCGACGGGCTCCCAAAAGGGGAGGTGAAGTCTTCGGCGAAGCCTCGATAGGATGCCCCGGGCAGTAGTTTGGCGTTTACGGATCCGTTGACCGCGAACAAGCAGTAACAAAACACGTTTATACGAACACGGGAAATATTGTTTTAGCAACGGCCCCCCCCTCGAGCCACCGGTCTACGAGTCGGTAGCGCGAGCATTATTCGCGCATATATTACAAGGTACACGATAATATTATTATAACATTGGAATAAACCGAGTGTACCTGTACACCGCACCGGGTCACGTCCGAACGAGAACTTAGGATTCCGATATATCACAAAATTCGTTTTCCGGAAATATATCACGCGAGTTTCATGAATTTTATTTCGTTTTGATGGAGAATGACGGAAATTAGATAAAGCGTAAAGTATGTAGACGAGAAACCGGCACCTACTTCGCACCATGGGCGTTTTTTGCTCGGCGGGTGTGTTGAATTTCAAAGAAACGACTAATGATTTCTTCAATTCATAATTTTCAATACACCCACCAAGAGTATCTCACCCGAAGAGCGAAGAATACCCGTAGTGTGAAGTATGACCGGTTTTCTCGTCTATATACTTCGCTCTAATTTATTTTATTGTACTTTTTTATTTTCATCTGATTAATAAAAAAAACAAAAGTTTTAACTAAATATTAAAAAAAAAATAATTGATAAGAAATAAAAGTGTTTGAAAAAAATTTCCAAATTTTTTTTTCACTATTTCGAAATTTTCTCCCTTTAAAATATTTTTCATATTTTTGTTTGTCTATCTTTAAATTTCTATAATGTATGAATTAAAAAGATGTAGTTTCCAAGTCTTTTTACCAAATTTTGAGTAAGCAATACTAAGGTATTCGAAATATGATATGTTTAAAGTATCATTTAGAGGCAAATATGGTTTCAAAATATTGCTGGTCGAAACTTTTGATCTAGTAAAACGAAGTAAATGAAAACGTGTAAACATAAATATAAAAAGTAAAGAAAAAAAAAAAAAAACGAAAAAAAATGATAAGTAAAATAAAATATAGACAAGAGAAGCCAGACATACCTAGCACCATGGGTATTATTCGCTTCTCGCGTCAGATACTCTTGGGAGGTGTATTGAAAATGATGACTATTATTGTTTCATATATACTTCGCTTAGAATATTGTATTATCGAAGAAATAATTTATCGTTTCTTTAAAGTTCAACACATCCACCAAGCTAGTATATCTGACCCAAGGAGTGAAGAACACCCATGGTGCGATGTAGGTCCTGCTTTCTTGTCTATACTTAACTATTATCTTCGATCTAGTTTCGTGCAGGAACTTAACACGTGTAATACACTTTATCCGATACCCTCGCGTAGGAACTCGATATTGGCCGAATTGTCCAAAAGGGTTTTCGCGCCCCTTCCCCTCGTATCCATCTCCGAAATCCCGTTGTTGATACGCCATCAGTCGTAGCGGACCCTCGCCGATATAATATATATATATATATTGACAAATCGTTTCCGTCAGAGTGATTACCGCGCACATTGGACGGGACGGGGTGGGGAGGGTATGGTAGAAGGAATACTCGCCGTGTTTTAAACGTTTTCCGGTTACTCGGATCGGTGAGTCGCGTGATACGCGGCGACGAAGGAGGCGGCTACGGACTTTCCGGTCGGACGGTCGCCCGAGACTATTCTGG
Source organism: Stegophylla sp. TES_Ste_2020 (assembly GCA_025469315.1). Lineage (NCBI taxonomy): Eukaryota > Metazoa > Arthropoda > Insecta > Hemiptera > Aphididae > Stegophylla > Stegophylla sp. TES_Ste_2020. Next base: position 8,311 of record JAIPRM010000623.1, on the reverse strand, counting down.
CACAAAGGGCTGCTGGAAACGCTGGACGCGTCCGCAGGGACACCGATTGTCCGAAAGGATTGCCACCAAAGGGATGCGGTGAGTTTGTAGCAGCGGTCAGGTACCCGAAATGTCGACATGACGACGTCAACGACATAAAGCACACGCTCTGCTCTATATTATATGTTTTCCATGTACAGGGTAATCCAAAACGTCTCATCACGTCCAATTTTTCTAACACTTTTTTTCTCGTTTATTATTTTTTCCTTTTTTTACTTATTAAGTAAAAAAAAAGCAAAGTAAAGTATAGAAAACAAAGCCGGACATACTTCGCAGCACCATAGATATTCTTAGCTCTACGGGTCACAAATACTCTTTGGTGGGTGTGTTGAAAACGACATGACTACTATTATTCTTTATATTATTGACTTTCTTTGTCCTGAATCGTCTTGTTGAAGAAATTATTTGTAGTTTCTTTAAAATTTTACATGCCCACCAAGAGTATCTGAGCCGAGGAGCGAAGAATACGGCTTTCTCGTCCATAATTTTTGTGTTCAACATTGTTGGGAAATTAAACGTTATTAACTTTTTACGTTTAACGTTATTGGAAATTCAAACATCGTTCACATTTTGTGTTTAACGTGATTGTAATTTTGAACATTATTCAATTTTTGTTACATTAATCTTTTAGATATAATAAAATATGTGTACAAAAAAAAAAAAAAAAAGGATAAAAATTTAATTATTGCTTTTTTTCACGACTTTTTTCGTTTTCTTAAAAAGACACGTTTTATGTTTATTTAATTGTTTCGTTTAGTTTTTCGATTTACCAACTATTCCATTAATAATTGTTCTGTTTGTTTGTTTTTTTTTTGAGGGGGGGGGGTGATATTTTAAAATTAGCCCCACTCATCATTGTTGATAGTGTTAATAAAAATAAGAGCTATTGTTTTATCGTCTATCGCTATTTTTAAAAATCGTATAAATTTGTCATTCAACGGTGAAATAGTGAAGTAAAAAAAAAAAAAAAAAAAGCCTAAGAGAAGGATCTCACCCCCATACCGTCCCGTAAATGCCCCGCCACTGCTATTATACAGACCCCTTCGCGACCCCTGGCTACGTTTCTGATCGCAAAAGCGTTCCGGACAGAGCGCGTTCGGATCACCCTGTACGCACATTACGCTTTTTGCCGCGTCTCGTTTACCCCCTCACAAACGTCTTTTGTGCGCATCGGCTACTACTACTTCGTGTTTACAAGTCGCCGTGCGGGGACGGGGGGAATCAAACGTGAAAGATACTCACGGTCCGCCGAACCGGCCGCAAAACACCCTCCGGGGGCTCGGACGACAAATTGGCTCCGTCTCCGGTCGCGCGAGAAACTCGTCGGACCGTCTTCTGTTTCGCGACGTGTAACAATAATAATAATAATAATAATAATAATTATTATTATTATTATTATCGTCGAATTCGCACCGGCCAACCGGAAGGAAATCCTGCCGCAGAGCCCCGTTGGTTTAGGTCCGACCGGACGACGAAACAGTACGATAATACGAATAATAATAATAATAATCGCTAGAGATAGAATGTTGATGATCTAAAAAAGTACCAAAAATGACCGAAAAAAAAAAATGTTTTGATTACCTAAAACCGCACAAAATTACAATAAAAAATGACCGAAAAAAAGAAAAAAAAATTGCTTAAAATACAAATTGAAATAATTGTAAACATGTTCAAATATATTTAAATTAATTAGTAAATTAAAAAATCGACACAAACGTCGATCTATGAATAAATGTCACATTAATCTCGTTATATTTTTAGTTATTAGAGGACAATACCCATGGAGCGAAGTATGTCCGGATTTCTTGTCTATACTTTATCTTAATTTACTCTATATTACTTTACTTAACTTTATTTTACTACAATTTTTTTTATCACAAAAAGAAAAAAAAAAAAAAGACAATTTACTAATAACAAAAACAATTTGATGACAAAAAAAAAAGTTGTTGCAAAAAAACTCTTAACATTTTTGTTTTTTACATTTTCAAGATTACCTTGCGCTAAAATATTTCCCTTATTATTGTTTATTCATGTTTAAATTGTCATAAAGTTTGGATTATAAAAAGATAGTTTCCGAGATTTTTTTCGTCAAAATTTTGGTAGTTTTTTTAGTTAGAATTTTGAAAAATAGACTCTCTAATATACTTTTAAACAAGTATTTCTAAAGGAATATTTGTACACATAAAAGAATAAATAAATATAAATAAACGACATTGTAAAAATGTATGAATAAAACGTCAAACTTTAAAAACGCACTCTTTTAAAAATGTATAAATCAGACATAAAATTACTTGGTTCTCATCCCACGATTTGTTTTTTTTTTTCGATGAATTATTTTTGCCCACTTAGAACTCCCCCCCACTATTGCTTGAAAGTAAACTCTGCGCATATGGACTTGTCACTTTTGCCTTATTTTTTGAAAATTGCTTAATGTGTGATATGAAGTAAGATAGTTATATATGTGATATACCGTAAAATAATGTTTAAAAAGATGTATTCTTTGTACCTCGAGAGGGATACTCTTGGCAAGTGAGTTGAAAATTTTAAAGAAACGACAAATCACATTTCTTCAATAAAACGATTTTATAAATTGAGATTAAACTAACAATCAAGCTAACATTAGTCCAATTAAGGTACCAATTAATCATATTCTCGTGACTGTCACATCAACTTAATTAATTTTCTTATGCAATTTTCTTTTTTATAAAATATAAATTGACCCCTCCTTCCGTATAAATCCGTCTATAAAAAATATCTAAGGTACACTCGTACTAACATTTATGAGATAATGACTACTATAATAGCATTTATTCATTTAGGTTTCTTCAGTAACTTTTATAATATAAAAATTTTAATTAGATATTATTATAATGAGGGATAGTACCGGAATTGACCGAAACGTTAATTAAAAATTTTCATTTTGAACCTGATCCGAAACTTAAACCTTTATCCATATATATATATATTTTTTAAAACCGATAAAATCATAAAGGTCCTTGCCGGTTCAATACGTTTGTCCACGGTTACTCATACAGTTCATACACTGGTCACAGGTATGACAAACATTTCAAAATGAAAATATGAGATCATATTAACAATGTCATACGTGCGTGTGAAGTCGAGGTCGTTCGACTGGTAAATTATAATTTGTTGTTTTCACTATTTTCTCCCGGGCACATCCGCAACAATAATTATTTGATTTACATAACAGATATTGCGCACAGGGTATAAAATCGGCACCCGTAGTACGAAGTGTTGTATATTCCGGTTTCGTTTACTACGAAAAGGTGTTTCGCAGTAAAGGTGAAAGAAAAAAGAAGAAGAAAGCAAATTTTTAAACATCACAATGAAAGTATTCGTTGTGTTGGCGTTAGTTTACACGTCATACGTCCAGTCGGATAAGGACAGTAATATAAATCATCCTATTCATCCGGTGGTAAGTTTTTACGCTTAAATTATTGATTTTGAAATCTCATTTGAAATATTTCATATCCATGAGATTTATGTACAGTGTCTATCGGTGAGAAGCTTCTGATGGGTTTATTTTAAACTAGCCATGACTCGAAAACTACTTAAAATGGTTGAAAAATTATTTTCAACAATTTTGCAGGCAAAAGCTTGTCTGTTTTTGGTTTCCTACCTCAAGTATTAGAAAATTTCCCTGTTGCAATGAGCAGAAATGTAAAATAAAGTAAAGTAAAGTGAAGTATAGACAAGAAAGCCAGACATAGTTCGCACCACGGGTATTTTTCACTGTTCGCGTTCGATACTTTTGGTGTGTGAGTTGAAAATGACGAATTTTATTGTTCTTTATATTATTATAACTACCTTCGTTCAGTATCGTATCATGAAAGAAATAATTCATTTTTTTTTTTTTTTTAATTATACACACCTATCAAGAGAATCATACCCTATGAACGACAAACCGTGGTGTGAAGTATATCCGACCATCTGTCTATGCTTTTACTTTACTTCATTATTTTTTTTTTCTTTTTCTGGAAAGATTTTTCGCGTAGAAATAATTATTATCTAAAAGTTTCGATCTGTAACTTTATAGATCCAAAATCGTAACCAGATGGTACTTTACAGAGGTAATTTTTTATATTTATCAATACTTTTTTTTCAATAACGCAGAAAATCTGTAGAAAAATTAACAAAAAACTTTGGAAACAAATTTTTCTTACATTTTATTTTTTAATTTTTCAATTAATAGTGAAATATAAAACCGACTGAGCAAAAAAATATGAACATGTATATATATATATTTTTTTTTATCATAATAAACTTTATAATTTTTAAATTAAATTACCTTGCATAAACTGAAGCCCCACTCAGAATCATTTTATTGATGAAATGATTTATGATTTCTTTAAAATATTCATTATACCGATAAGAGTATCCCACTCGAGGAGTGAAGAATACCCATGGTACATCCGTTTTTTGAAATTTTTTTCGTTTAATTAGTCTCATTTCTTCGTCTCTAATTTTTGACTCGTGAGAGATTTCGATGAAAAATTGTGTATTTTCCTTTTTTATTCCGAATATTGTGTACTCGTTTTATCGTTGAATGACCTAGTTTATTCAAATATCATAAAATGTTTTGTAATTGATTTTTTTTTTTTTCAGGGAGAATACAAAGTTAATGTAAAAAGATTTATTCCATGTGACCGTCAAAAAAATAACAAAATACAAATAAACTATTACCTAAATAAGACTTCTCCGAGTACAGCAGAAATAAAAGGAAATTATACACTTATCGGAACATCATTAGATGACAGTCATATTGTGAGTTTTACGTAATTCGGTTTATAATCGGTTATTGTTGATTAATGTGTTTAAAATAATGATAATAATTTTTCTTCTTCTTATTATTATTATTTTAGATTCAGAACGAAGCGAAGAAGCTAGTGTTTTTCCAATGTTGTTAATTTTATTATTATTTTTTTTCCGTATACACCTTTTCGATCTACTTGTCTTAATGTTTCAATCAGTAACTTTTTGAAACCGGATTTACTTATAGCCGGAACTTTAGAGTGGTCATTTTTTGAATTTCTCAATTATTTTTTAATTTTTTGGAGGGGGGGTTGAAGGGTAGGGAAGAAGTACCCAAAATTTGACAAGAAATACTCGAAAAACCATAATTTTTCGAGATATAGACAGACAATAATATAAGAAACATTTTGGAGCAAAAAAATTTTTAAAAGAAGTAAAAGAAATTTTTGGACCTTTTTCCAACTCTTTTTTTGTCATTAATTTTTTTACATTTTTTTCATTAATTAGATAAAAAATGTTAAGTATAGACAAAAAAGCCGGACATACTTAGCACCTCGGATATTCTTTGCTCTTTATGTCAGAGATACCCTTGGTGGGACACACCCGCAAAGAATATCTGACCCAAAAGGCGAAGAATATCCGTGGTGCGGAGTACATCAGACTTTCTTGTTTTTACTTTACTTTAATTTTTTTTTTTTATAACACTAAAATGTCATTTATTCTGTAAAGACGAACAATTAATGATTATTGTTTTAGATGAAAGTGGCATTCGATTTGCAAGATTCTACCGGAGGATGGTCAGATAATTCATTGGTATACAGATCAGAAAAGGGATGCACTACTTATCAACGATTTTTCAATAAGTATTATCTAAAGGCCCTAGGACACCCACCGTGTCCCGTGCCCGAAGTACGTTGAAACAACAATATAGTGGTGTAGGTTGCTGCATCTGCTTAATAATTTCTGCGTGTTCGCAAAGAAAGATAAAAATAAATAAACGAACATCATTGTAAAATCATAAACTTGTTCGCTCTGCTTAGAATCTACAAAACGAAAAAAATTAAATAGATAAACATTATTGTAAAATCTTAAGCATCTCCGTTTTGATCAAAATCTAAAACATAACACACACACACACACATTTTTAAAACCGATAAATTCTTCACCCCGTTCAAAATCTAAAATAAATAATCCAACATCTTTTTAAGAATACTAGTTTCTAACCAAAAAAGGAAAATTCTTAACCTGAGTTTTGTAAACACCCTCTAATAACGTGTTCAGTCGGTCACCGTTTACATTTAATTCTGACGAGCTTACGTGTGGTTTAAACCAAGGGTTCTCAACCTTTTTCGGTTAATGTCCCCTTTTATATTGTTTTATGCCCCTCCCCTTCTCACTGCTATAAGATTGAATTATAATGTATTATAAACGAATATATATATTTATATATTACATAAATACATCTTGACTGTAAGTATTTATGTTGGGTATTAACATGAATATAAAATAGTTCAATAATATTTTTTGGATTATTGAAAATAGTATTGTTAGTTGTTACACAATGATTACTTACTTACAAAAAGAATAATAAAAAACAAAGTAGTATAGGTAACCATAAACAACATTTTCGTGTTTTGTGTGAATATTTTCACACCTCCCCTGAAATTTTAGGCGCGCCTCCCCAAGAGCGGCGTGCCTCCCACAGGTTGAGAACCCTCGATTCAAACGATTTTCGCTTTGAATATTTCACGACGTGTCTATATTATTAAATTATTCAATTAAAAAAAAACGGTTATTTTCAGGGCGTTTACGTGAACACCGGGTTTCCTGCTACTAATATGGAAAACGTTTTGACGAATATTCCGAAACAATTCATTTACGGAACGTACAGATTACGAATATATTTCACGAACAAAAAAAACGAGGAACTGGCATGCGTGTTCCCGGTGGTGGAAATAAAGCGACCTTGGGAAACCTAACGTCGTTCGTTGTTCCTGTCGCGGGATAAAATATCACGGACGAACTAAGTGTATCCGGAAATCAAAGCGCCAACCAGAAATCAAAGAGCAACTCAAAAATAATAATACGCACGATTCTGTTGTATTTTATAATTATGTATTTTTACAATAAAATATCTCGGCACGATAACAATATGATGTACATCACATTACAATTCGAGTAAAATTTAATTTTCTCGAATCGATTTTGGTTTACAAACAGTTCCGATTCTCTGACCGATTGCTCATAGTATTTTTTTTATTTTTTTTTTTATTTGCGTTCCTCTAAGGTTGATCTGTCCTACTACTATAGGAGTTTAGTGTGAAGAGTGGAACATAATTGCAATTTTGAATCTCAAAATTCTCTTACTGGAAAGTGTGGAATCGAATTTTTCAACAACCCGAACCCCAGTGGACTGTACGAAAACTATCGAGTTCGTTTTTATTCATAAAATGTTGAAAAATAAAATATAAATTCTTAATGTATTGAATTCAGGTTAAATTATACTCGATACCTCGTCTAAATTGTAAATAAGTACATTTATGATTTGATTTATCCTACTACTTTCGAAATCAGCGATTCACATTTTATTGTGCGCAAAAATCGTTTGTCTAAAATAATTTTAAAATATGTATTTAAATAACTTGTATTGGGGATAATTCTTGCTGAAGTACTCGTTCTTTGAAAAAATTTTATTTTTCGTCCAATCAGATTCGTTCGTTCCATAAGCTTAAAGCACCACATCACAAATATTTCTATGTTTCCTTTTCTTTTTTCTATTTCACATCCATACGTGTCATGTGTTTTAAAAATATTGAGATGTAAGTTTTTTTTTGAATTGAGTCATTTACGTTTTTATTTTACTTAAGGCAGCGTTTACTAATAATCGTATAAAAGTAATTACATTTCTAAAACACGTCCAAGTTACTTCGTTAAAAATGGAAATTCACTTACGTTATTGGAATAAGAAAATGAAGAGAACTTAGGACTACATAATGTATTATATACTTCCTTTGAAATTTTATAAAACCAAAAAAACCTTAAAAAAACAACAATAAGGTTTTGGTACTTTTTCATGAACTGGTTCCTAACTTAACCTAACGCAAATAATTTAAGTTGGTGATGTTTCGTTAAATTATTATTTCGTCTATTGTGGAATTCAATACGATTGTCATCCATGGTCATACATACAGGTCGGGGCAGATACAAAAAATATTTTAAAATAAAAATTTGAGATATAAAATGTCATACTCGCGTGTGAAATCAAGGTTATTCAGCCGATTTTTTAAAATAGTGTTTTTCACAGTTTTTTTTTTTTCCGAAACACATCCGCAATAATTATTTGATTTGCATTGGAGATACCACGTTCCTCCCTTAACACGTTGACGGACAGTGACTGCTATAGCAGTTACTGGTTTTTATTATGTGATAGGGCAGTGACTGCTATAGCAGTTATAAATACATAAGTCATAGAATGGCATAACTGCAGTAACAGCTACGT